>JAKSZT010053887.1:6827200-6866046 GCA_026826555.1 Tolypeutes matacus | reverse complement strand
TATATATATATATATATATAAATAACATTTTTGTAAGCGAATACACATATATGCATATATATTTATATATCATTTTACAAATGTTTGTATGTACTGTGAGAATTTTGATTTTTACCCATAATAAAAAAAAAATAAAAAAAATAAAAAAATAAATAAATAAAAAAAAAAAAAAAAAAAAAAAACCTTATGGAAAGGATTTACCATTCTAGATGCCATTAAGAACATTTGTGATTCATGGGAGGAGGTCAAAATGCCAACATTAACAGGAGTTTGGGAGAAGTTGATTCCAATTCTCATGGATGACTTTGAGGGGTTCAAGACATTGGTGGAGGAAGTAACTGCAGAAGTGGTAGAAAGAAAAGAGAACTGGAATTTGTAGTAGAGCCTGAAGATGTGAATGAATTGCTGCAATATCATGATAAAACTTTAACAGATGAGGAGTTGCTTCTTATGGATAAGCAAAGAAAGTGGTTTCTTAAAGGGGAATCTTCTTCTGGTGAAGGTACTATGAATATTGTGGAAATGATAACAAAAGATTTATAATATTAAATGAACTTAGTTGTTACAACAGCAGCTGAGTTTGAGGAGATTGACTCCAATATCAAAATAATTTGTTTGTGTGTAAAATGCTATCAAACAACACCACATGCGGCACAGAAATCTTCCATGAAAGGAAGAGTCTATCAATGTGACTAATTTCATTGTTGTCTTATTTTAAGAGATTTTCACAGCCACCCGAATCTTCAGCAACCACCCCCCTTATTGGGCATCAATATCAAGACAAGCCTTTCCTCTAGCAAAAAGATTTTTACTCACTGAAGGCTAAGATGATGCTTAGCAATTTTTGCAGTACAGTATTCTTAAATTATATATATGTATATGTATATGTATATATATCTTACAAATGTATCCAGTAGTCATGCTTGACTCCTTTTTGAAATCATAATATGCAGATTACTTTGGGCTATTTATGTAGACACTTATATCAATGAATACTGACAGTTTGATTTCTATTTTCCAATCATTTCCCATTAAATATTTTCCTTTAACTTATTCCACTGGCTTAGAAATTGTTAATCTAGTTTTCCTAGAAAACAATGTATGAGGCAATAAAAATCTTTTGATTTGTGTTACCAGACATCTTTAGGATGCCTTGGGAGAATGTCAGCTTTTATGCCTTGCCCTGTGGTATTTCACATGAATCCAGAGATGGTAAGGGGGAACCACAATACAAAGTCAGTTCAGTTCTACATATGAGAGCTTTTTTAGCACCTGTCACCTATGGGAGTATTAATATTGGGAAAGGTAACCCCTGCCAATGGAGTTGAGACAAGAAAATGGTAGAGGTCTACAATCAAGTGATAAATGTAAGAAAATGACACAAGGAGATGAGGAAAGGTTTGCCCCAAAGAAATCCCAGGACAATTTTGAAAAGGTGATTTTAAAAATATTCCCATTACTAATTAGAAAAAGTTTCCAGTTATCCTTTTATTTTTCTCCGACCTTTTGGGTAGGGTTGATATAGGGTTTGTTTATTTGTTTGTTTGTTTGTTTGTTTTTATATGCCTTTCTTAAGGTTAAGGGAGTTCTCATCTACTTTATTTGCTATAATTAAAAAAATCATGAACAGATATTTTGCTGTGCTGAATGTATTTGTTCTATCTATTCAGATAACCATATTGCTTTTCTCCTTTTTAAAAAATGTGGTGCATTAAAAAAGTATAATCTTTTTAGTTAATTATGTATTTTTTTCTCTTTAGACTATTGAGCTTATTTGCTCATGTTTTATTTAGAAAAATTATATCTAATTTCATCTATTTCCTTCATATTTGATCACCACTGTGATTGGTTCAGATTGCTTTACTGATCAAGTGACCCACATTGTCACCCCTCAGGTGGCGAGCCCTTCATTTTATCGTCTTTTTAGATGTGATTGCTGTCTTTTCCAGATATACTCTTAATAAGAGTTAATAAGACTAGATTTCCCATGCCAGTAGAGCAAGTCTTTTCCTCATTTGATATGTACTGCAATGAGCAAGAGGACACCAAAGTGACCGAACAGCATTTGTAGCTTTAGTTTCAGTGGCAATTTATTGTGTCCTCTAATGGAAGTGCCACTGTCCCCTCTAAGAACAATACTAACTGATCTAAATTAGTCTAAGATTGTAAAGATGGGAATAAAATGTTTTAAAATCAGGTCATTGGGGTTTAAAGGTGAAAGCGGTCCACCTTACTCAGTCCCTAGACCTCTGACAGCATCATATGTTGATTTTTGGGTCAGCACATGGTCCACATCATGGGTGGCAGCACCCCAACCATGCAAGGTTTTGTGCCTGAGCTGGCACTCCAGCTGACATATTAGAAGGCCATCACTGTCCTATTAGTGTGGCTATTTCTGTGTAGTGAGATCATGCAGCCGTGATCACAACTCCAGTAAGTAAACGTAGAGGTTTGCTGCTCAGATCATCCCTCCAGAACAAAGAAATTCAGATGCTAGAAGTATGGCTGTTGATGGTTCACAGTCTAGTCCCATCTCAGGAATTTCCTCTGGCTGAAGAGAGTTGCCTTGCCCAAGGTTACAAACAATCTCCTGAGGAAAGCTCACATCCAAACTCTGGTTGGTGGGAAAGGATAACACAAAGGCCAGACACTTCCAGGGTTCCCCGTGGCATTTACTGATGTCTTGTTTTGACTGCATCACAGTTCAACTTTTCCCTCTATGCATAGATGACAAGCACTGGGTAAATTAGTTTTTCAATAAGAAAATATCTTTCAAAATTGATAAATCAACAAAACAAGGTAAAAGGGGGAAAATAAGCTATGAGGAGTCTTTGTGGATATTTTACATTCAATCTTGCTTGACTTCGTTTCAACGATTTCTTTATGTATCTCCAGGGTATCTTATAAACAGTCTCTGGCTCAGTTGTGTTTTTTTGAAGTTAGTAGTTCCAATGTGACAGCTTGAAGTTCTATGAATCACAGAAAAAGATCATATCTTTTGAACTAATTCATTCCTGTGGGTGTGGGACACTTTGATTGCTTTAGATTCAATTAAGGGACTCTTTGATAAGATCATCTTTTATTAGATTATTTTAGGACCTTTGATTGGATTATGTTGGTGAGGCCTGACCCCGTATAGATCTCCAGCCTCTTCTGGAGTCTTATATAAACAGAACTGAAAGCAGAAACAGAGAAAGATAGCTGCCATTTTTACCCTGCCATGTAAGAGTAGACTCCAGGGTCTCCTACAGCCTCAGAAAGACGGAGAAACTCAGAGAGGCTGTGAGTGAGGCCAGAGGTATGTAATGAGATCCTCGAGAGGCTAGGTCCATGGAGCAGCACAAAGCTGAAGAGATTGAGTCCTGCAGTGAGCTTAGTCACTAACAGCTGAGCTTGGGGAGAAAGTGAGTCTGGTGGAGAAGGCAGAGAGAGACCAGCAGAGCCACCATTTTGCCTTGCCATGTGTCAGGAGTCCAGGATCACTTGCAGCTGAACTTGATGAGACAGCATCTCAGATGATGCCTTGATCTGGATATTTTCACAGCCTTGGAACTGTAAATTTTTACCTTAATAAATTTCTATTATAAAAAACAATCCATTTCTAGCATTTTGCTTGCAGTAGCTTTAGCGAACTAAAATATCCAACATAATAGTAGATAGACAAAAAGTAAAATACCTCAGTAACATCATACCCTTATACGCATAAGATTTATATTTGTAAAAGTCCACTCAAGCAACACTTCTTTCACGAATATTTTGTCATCCTCTCAGGTAGATCAGAGCCACTTATGTATCAGCAACTGTACTATTTCCCATAGAGGATTATATCCCAACAGCTCCAGCATGTTCTTTCCTTTCTTTGGTCACATGTCTAGTTCCTTTACTTAGGTAATAAGTAAATGCACTGTAGAGATTTTTTTTTAACCTTTTATTTTGATATCAATTCAAACTTGCAGGACAGTTGCAAAAATAATATAACCCCTGTACCGAGAACTTCAGCATATACCCACTATTCCCAGATACCCAGATCCACCCAATTAAATATTTTATGACATTTTAGGTATCATTTTATCTATTCCTTCCTCCCTCCCTCCCTCCCTCCCTCCCTCTCTCCCTTCCTTCCTTCCTTTCTTCATTCCTCCCTCCCTCCCTCCCTCCCTTCCTTCCTATACTTTCTGAACTTTTGATAACAACATATTTATATATAAATATATATATACACACATATATCTTACCCCTTGAACACTTAACATTTCCCTGACATTTCCTAAGAACAAGGATATTCACTTGTGTAACCATCTTAAGTGTAGACATCAAGTTCAAGAAATTTACATTGATGAAAAGCTTGTAGTCTATATTCTAATATTTTAATATGTCATAATAATATCCTTTGGAGCCTTCTCTCTAACCTTATTAGAGTCTATCCACACTCATGTATTGCATTTAATTGTCATTGTCTCTTTAATTTCTCTTGTTTTAAATTGTGGGAACATATATACTTCCCATCTCAACCACTCCAAACATACCATTCAATGGAATTAATCACATTTACAATATTGTGGTACCCTCACCACCTTCCATTAATAAAACTTTCCCATCTCCCCAAAAGAAACCCTATACCCATTATGCATTAACTCCCCATTCTCCCTGCCCCACTCTGTGTTCTAATTTCTGTCTCTATGAGCTTACATATTCTTTGATATTTTCTTTGTAGTTACCCTGGGACTTAAATTTAACATTCAAAGTTAATTTCAATCATGTTTGCTTTGATAACAACTTAACTTCAATAGTATACCCAAACTATGTATTCCTATACCTCTCCATCTTCCACCTTTATAGAGCTTCTTGTCACAAATTACATGTTTATACATTGAGTCCAAACCCACTTATCATTACATTTTATTCATTTTCCCTTTATGTCATGTAGGAAGTAAAAAGTGAAGTTATAAACCCCCAAAAAATACAGTATTATATTGATTCTTACCAGAGATCTTCATTTTTCCCAGGCTTTGACCTATTGTTAATTGTCCTTTCCTTTCAACATGAAGATTTTCCTTTAGCTTCTCTTGTAAAGCGAAGCTTTACAGTGTAATAGTGATGAACTCCTTCAGCTTTTGTTTATCTGGGAATGTTTTAATCTCTCCCTCATTCTTGAAAAAAAAAAAAGTTTTGCAGGACGTATAATTCTTGGCTGGTGATTTTTTCTTTCAGGAATTTAAATGTCACCCCATTGACTTTATAACTCCATGGTTTCTTATGAAAAATTGGCTCTTAATTTAACTAAGGTTCCTACATATATAACACTTTGATTCTTTCGTGGCTCTCAATACCCTCTTTATCTTGGCATTTGGCAGGTAATGTTGCAGTGTGGGCCTATTTGGGTTTATTCTGTTTAGAGTTTGTTGAATGTGTTGGATGTGTATATTTTTGTCTTTTGTTAAACTTGAGAAGTTTTCATCCATTTTTTCTTTGAAAATTCTCTCTGACCCCTTCTGTTTTCTTCTCATTCTGGAACTCCCACAATGTATATATTGGTCTGCTTGATAGTGCGCCACAAGTTCCTCAGATTATGTTCACTTTTCTTCATTCTTTCTTGTTTCTGCTCCTCAGAATGCTTGATTTCATTGCCTTATCTTCAAATTCTAAGATTTTTTTTTTCTGTCAGCTACAATCTACTGTTGAACAATTCTAGGAATTTTTTTAAAATTTCTGTTCTTGTATTCTCAACCTCTATTTAGTTCGTTTTCATAGTTCCCATCATTTAATGATATTCTCTTTGAATTCAATTGGTTTATTCCTGATATCCTTCAATTCTTTTATCATATTTTCCTTTAGGTTTTTGAGCATATTTAGGGCCATTTTATTAAAGTCTTTGTTTGGTATGTCCCAGGTTATCAGGTCATTGAGGTTTTCTAATGCTTTAATCTTCTCATTTGCCTAGGCTATCATTACCTCTTTCTTTGTATGTTTTCTAATCTTTGAAAACCCAAAGATTTTGATATGTTAATGTGTTATATCTGGAATTTAGATTCTGAGGTATCTATTCCTTAAGTTCTCATGTCTAGCTTTATAACAGAGGTTTCATTAAATGCCAAGAGCTAACAAAAAAAAAGACAAAATAGGAGAAAAGAAAACATTTCTCCCATTCTTTTCAGACTGGCTTTTGCTAGGACTCTTTCATATCTTATTCATAAAATGTGTTTAGAGAATAGCTCAAGACCAAAATATAGGGATTTCCAGGTCCTTTATATGCATGCTTCTTGTCTTGTGCATGCACATATGGCTCTAGGAATACTCCTGTTTACCTAGATATGAATGTCTCCTCTTCCTTAGGAAACATTTTCCGCACGGTCTCTGGCAATGCATTCTGTGTTCCACAGAAAGCAAGCCCTTGCTCATGGAGTGGCTTTCTATACACAAGGCAAGTCCTGGAATGATGAGACTGTGACAATTGTTCTGTTTCAATCCTTCAGCATGCCACCAGACATATTGGCTCAGACATACAAGCTCCATGTATGCGCATGAAGGTTACTCTGCTCCTTCTGCAACCAAGACGAGACTTGCTCTGAGAGCATGATCTAGCTACAGGGAAGGGAAGGGGAGGTGACCAGCAATTACACTAGTAGACTCTACCATTTTTAAGTTGCCTATTTCTTGATTTGGCAATCACCTTGTTACTGCAATCATTTAACTGTTTTCAGGAGTTTTGAAAAAGCTGTTTCTGCCATTCCTTCCTGGCTCCTCAGCACTTTTGTGGAGGACAGAGTCCTGGTGCCTCTGACTCTGCCCTCTTGGTCTCAGGATATTTGGCACAAAAACCAGACACTTAATCAATTTATTTAAATAAAGGAATGAATGACTATTTGGTATGAAAATAAATACAAAGATAAATTTGAAAATATTCATAAACTGGAAGAAAGAATTACCTAGCTATAAGAGTTCAACTCTGACTTGGCCATTTTCTTAAAGAAATAAGCATGATAGGTTTTGAGTTGAAAGTGCAAGAATAGAATGGTGGCTGAGGATATTGCCTGCCACATTAATTCTCAGGTTAGGAAAATTATAGCAGTAGGAGTTGAGATTATGAAGCAGTTGTCATACAGGGGCTTTTTCAGGACTTTGGAATTGTCCTGAGTGACATTGCAATGACAGATATAGGCCATTTTATATCATCATATAACATGCAGAACTGGGTGGGATAGAGTGTAGTCTACAATGTGCACTATGGTCCATGCTTAATGGCAAAGCCCCAGGATGTATATATCTGTTGCAGGTGAAGTGCCACACTAATGAAGGATATTTATGTGGGAGGTTGTGGGAGGTGTGGGAGGTGTGGGAGGTGGGGCATATGGGAATCCCTATAATTTTTGTGCAACGTTTATGTAATCTAAGTATCTTTAAAAAAATTTTTTTTAATTATTTAAAAAAAAAGAATATGTATATGTGGGGGATGTGTGATAATGAAGGAAATTAACAGCTTTCTTATCTGCAAACCAAATTATATTTTCAAAATATTTGAAAAAATTATCAGCATATCTTAATATTTATGAGTTTAACTCATTGCCAGCAGGTGTTGCACACATTAACCTTTAGTTGCACCATGATTAAGTAAAGAAATCTGTGAGGAAATTCACTGTTTCTCATGATTTGATTCTTTTTTTTAAGAATGGCAAAATTAACCAAAGGAAAAAGTAATGCAGAATTGTTAATGTATAAAATGATCAGTAAATAAAGAAATGTGTTGGCAAATACTACAATTGAATGATAATGAAACAGGAAGGAGAAATTCAAGATCAGCTTTATCAGATTACATTAATGCTAACAGAATGCTATTGGAAAGAAATCATTTTTAAAGTCATATTGAAGGTTATATTGACCAGTTTTACAACTCCTTCTCTTCTATTTGGTTTAGGTACATATTTTAAAATTCAATGAAATGGCTTTGTTTTATGACAATTTCCTTTTTGTTTTTGATATTTAGCTTTTAAATAAAACAGTTTGCATTGTTTATATTGTACTGACATCTGATGGACCTTGGCCTTGACACAGCTGGGAAAAAACTTATTGGAAATATCCATCAAGGTCAATTGAACAAATCTATGGTGGCCTTCAAATCACACACTAAATCAAACAAAAAGATGAGAACATTATTTTAAGTTCTAGCAATTTCTTCTAATTCCATTTAAGAAGTTGAATAACTTTGGCTGTACAATGAAGCTGTTTTAATACTTGGTGTTTCTCTGACATGTTCTGTTTCAGAGATGTCAGAGATATAGTTCTGATTTTTGCAGAATCCAAAAGGTATATTATTTAGCGCATTAGCATACCAGAAACTTGAGTCATTCTTTATTTCTTGACTATTAAGAACTTTTCAGGTCAGTGTTCATCTTCTCTGTACATACTTATATATATATGGTAGAGAACCCTTGTTAAGCTACTTGAAATCAATTCAAGTATATGGGAAATGAAAGGATCTCACAACCTTTCAAATGAGCTGATTGTCTTTTTGATCCTTCTCGGTTTTATTTGCGTGACTAAATTTAGACTGATTATTTTTTGTACTGAATTTCATCACCACCCCTTCCCCCCACCATTTGTGACTACTAATCCCCAGTATATCAAAGTGTGAACTTCTATGGAAATAGGGTAGTTGCAGATGGAATTAGGCAAGTTAAAATCAGGTCATAATGGAGTAGGATGGGCTCTTAATCCAATATGACTAGATTTCTTATAAGAAGCCACTCAGTTTGTGGTATTTTGTTAAAGCAGCCCTAGGAAACCAAAACACCTTGGTTTGTGGGTCCTTCTGAAATAGTAGAAAAATGCAACCTGTGAGAATGAGGAAATTGGGGTAAAAAAATATTCTTCAAAGACTCACCCATAATTTTGACCAAAGAATCTTGGACTAGAAATTCATGGTAAATGACTTTCCTAAAAAAAAGAAGTTTCACCTATTTTTCTTTTAGAAAGTCTCCTGGAACCTTCATAGCATAACTATTAGAATTAACATGAGACCAAATAAGGTAAATTCATTACAAAAGCTCTTCTATTTTAAGAAAACTTTTATACTAGTATGCTATTTCTTCCCAAAGTATTCCTTCTACTGTTTACAAGTCACAGAGGAAAAAAAGAGAATATATTTTACTTGGCAAATGAGAATAATATTACCATGTTATATCCATCTTCAATACTATTAGTGTTCTATTATAATTGAACTTCTAGTCCAAGATACTGGTATCAAAATAAAGCATGAGTAACCTGTTGTTTGATTCTGATTGTGATGCACTGATCCCATTTTCTCTCCTTCTGTGGCAGAGAGCTAATAATTTCACTGTATACTTAACTCCTAATTATTGAATATTCATTCAAAACAAGAGCAAACATGATTAACTTCATTACATAAAATACAAAATTTCTGAAATAAGTTGTTTAGCAAGATATATGTATCACATAATTGATGGTTTTTTTGAATCATGGTCTTTTTAAATCTTAAGAATCACAAATAATTTTGAAAACTAAAATTACATTCCTGTGTACTTATCTAGCAGATCTTAACAGAACACAGAAGTAATTCGCAATGATGAGAAGAAGAACTCAATCATTCTATGTCCACAGAAGATTTTGAGGGGAAATATTTTATTCAATTGAGTGGAATTACTTAAGTGAGCATTTAGCCAATGAAAGCATCTATTTTGTAAAGTGTTATAAACTTAAGCATTTACTTATAGATGCATATATATGTTAATACATAAGTTATATATAAATATTGGTGCAGCTTGAATCAAACATATACCCTGGATATAGAACTTGCTTGGTTAATGTCATCAATAAAAAATGCCACTTTAGGCTAAATAATGGAGTTTGGCAATATAGGCTGATTTTGTTAATCAGGTCATTGCAAAGTTGCCCCATCATTATATTCTTTCTTGATAAAGTTTGTATATTAATATATTGATGTGCACTCTACATTTTTCCCTTATCTCAAAATTTGCTCAATCTACAAGGCTATATGTCTTTTCTGAAATGGCCATATTATTGTTTTATTGCTTTCTGCTTTAATGCTTCTATATATAATTGTGACAATTCTTTTTCTTCTCATTTATATTATTCAATGTTTATGCAAAAAGCCTATTATTATATGGCCTTTTCTGCTCAAATATAAAATATTGAGATATTAAGAGTAGTGTTTCTCTTAGGAAAATAGAATCTAGTGAGTATTTTTCAAAAGCCATCCCTTGGCACTGAGCATGTGAAAATGAGAAAGAAAATGCACTCACAGTCATAGTTATTTAGTTCTTAAACCAAAAAATATATGTAATATTTGTTTTGTGGTTGTTGCTAACTGAAGACACAAATTCATGTTCAAAATGTGAAGAAGAAAAATTATCATGTTTTCCTATGCTAAGACCTTATTTAGAGGGGAAAAAATGAATTCTAAGTGCATTGTTTTCTCTCTGCATCATCATGTATATTAACCAATTTACACTAGATAATTACACTGATCAAAGCATCCTCATGCATTTTAACTGGCATCAGTCTCTCCAGCATCACAAACTGTATAAAACATATGCAAATTTGGGAAAAAGCCTTTACTGTGAAGGGCTTGTGTACTGCTGTAAGAAATATTTTTCATAGACTCATTGAATTTTAAGTTCCAATTTACAATCACAGAATTTAAACAGTGAAGTGAATGTATACCTAAAGGCATATAGATAGTAAATGGTTAGAGTCAGTTACAGAACATGGTTGAAATATCTTGCATTTTTATAACCATATGTCCATTCATATCTACTCTTTTACATGCATCCAGGGGCAAGTAGCATCATTATTCCAGGAAATTCATTGAAAGAACAAGGGCAGGTGCAAAAATGAGCAAGTACTTCAGCAAAACTAAAAATCAAGTAAAATAAATTAGAGATGACTTCTGGTTGCACTAAGGATTCAAGGAGCCTTATGTCCATGTCGTTTTTTAAAAGGATAGATAGATAGAATGAAAGCCATATCTCACCTTTAGAGGCTGAATCAAATTAAGATATAGCACTAATAGAAGGCAGATAAAGGAACATTTGACCCAAATTATCATCACTGGGCTTTGAGCACCCTCCCATCACAGTGGGCATAAGTTAAACTCTGAAAATGGAAAACATAAAGAATATAATATTTACCCAGTAATTTCCAAGACTTATCTCAATATGTACTGTGTAGCAGCATATACAGTATTAGACATTAATGTTAATATATTCTCAGTGAAAAAAAATGTTTCCCCAAACTACATTTAATATAGTGTTCTAGTCACCGTAGCTAGGGCATGATGTCACAACACCATTACCCATAAAGCATCCAAGAAACTATCCAGCCACTTTGCTACCTAACAGCTCTACTAGGTTGAAGGCAATGTTGTTCAATGTGGATTGTTCAGTTTTGCTTCACTAACATAGAGATCTGTTTTTATTCTTCCACTTAGAACATTTTCCTGAAGCTAATATAGATGAAATCATCACTATGTTGAATTCCTTTCTTTAGTTAGCACAAATATGGCCTCTAGGCTGCCATCCCTGAGCTTTGAACACTAATATCCACCCACTTTGTGTAAGTACATTATCTGGATCTATTTATAATGGACCTAAACCCATTATAATGAGGCTAGCTGCTTGAGGTATTGAGGTGGAGGAAAGCACCAAGAGGAATCAGGACTATCTGTAAAATCCATTTTTAAATCTTGCAGATATGTTCATATGAATACTGGATCACAAAGATTGATGGAAGTAAGTGGATATGATAAACCAACTTAAAGCCAAGAGCAGGTATTCAAATTTTTTAAATTGCATTTGTTATTCATATCATGCCAAGAATACTTTTCCCACAGTAAATGAAGCAACACACCCTAGCCCAGGTCAAGGCATTGCCTAATCAGCAGGAGCAGGAAGCTATGTATTAAAAATAACCCTGGATTTAATCATAGTCCCATCTTTCACATGTTGGGCAATTTATATAACTTTTCTGAAACTTGGTTTTGTCTTCTATAAAATGAAAATGAAAGTACCTCTTTACCTGCCTCTGATACCATTAAAATATGGCAATGGTATTAGGTATTGATGCTGCCTAACAAATTACCACAAGCTTAGTAACTTTAAAAACATGTACATATTTTATCTCACAGTTTCTGTGAGTCAGGAGTACAAGAATGGCCTATCTGTGTCCTCTGCTTCAAGGTCTTTCATAAAGCTGCAATCAAAGAGTTGCCTATGGCTAGAATCTCATTTGAAAATTCAACCAGGGAAGGATCCACTTCCAAGCTGATATGGTTGTTGGTTGAATTCAGTCCTTGTAGGTTATCCAACTGACAGCTTCAGTTCCCTGCCAGCTGATGGCTGGAGCCTGCCCTCAGTTCCTTGCAATGTGGGCCTCTCCAAATGACAGCTTGCTTCATTAAAGCCAACAAGGGACAGAGTCCAGCCAGACAGAATTTCCAATCTCTTGTAGCCTAATCACAGAAGGGACATCCCCATCACCTTTGACAATTTATATTAATTAGAAACCAGTTTCTAGGCATGTTAATGCTCAGATGGATATAACTTCATAAATGTGTCTAGTTGGAGACCAGGATCTCTGGAGGAGCCTTAAATTATGCCTGCTACTGGAATCTAGGTAAAAGTACTGAGTAAACTTTTAAGTGCTAAAAAATGTAATGTTTCTTGTTTTTCTGAGAAATAAAACTGCTTTTATTTAAGAATGTGCTTAATAGCAAGAAAGGCCCTCAAAGCCCAAGTGTCTATCTCCCCTAGTGAAATTGCTTTTCCATTGATTTGTACTTTTTTAACCTGTATAATCAAGGAATGAGATATCTGTAAAGCATAATAGTTAAGCATGTTGGTCTTGACATCAGGGAAGCCAAGGTTAAGACTTTGACTCACTTACTAAAAGTGTAGTCTCTGGCAACTTAGTAAACCAAGTCCTAGTCTCCCCATCTGTAATATTTCACTATGGATGTTTTGATTATTGAAAAACATAAGATTGTTAAGCACTGAGCACTACTATAAACTATTATTATTATATTTTTAGTAGTAGTGGCTTTATTATCAGTATCAATACCACTGCTATGACCTCATATGTTTGTGTACCATAGACTAGGATTTATGCTAAATTCTTCATTGATGAAAAAGTGATGACAGCAAATGTGAAATTATATGCACTTCTCAACTTTGCTTCTCTTTCTGCTTTCATGTTAATGGAACTTTGAAAACTTAACAAAGTTGAAGACTTATATAATAAATTTTATAATTTTGAAATTTGAATTTAGTGACTATAGCAGTTTGACATTATTGACGAATTCCAAAAATAGATGTTGGATTATGTTTGTGAACTGGTCTTTTCCTCTGAGCATATTAGATTATATTGGATTCACAAGTTTCACATTTACTTGATTAAATAAATATTAAGGCTTTGATTGGGACACATCTGTAAGGCGTTGAGTCCCCGCCCCTTGGTGGGTGGGAACTCACAGATAAAAGACATGGCAAAGGACAGAGTTGGAGTTTTTGATGCTGAGTCTTGAGCTGGAGCTCTGGGAAGTAAACACACAGAGGAGCTTGGTCATGAGGAAAGAGAGGAGGCCCTGGGAAGAGAAACAAGCCATTCACCTAATAGTCTACAGCTGGCCTTGTGGAGATAACAGAGCAGCTGAGCCCAGAGCTGAGCCCAGAGAGAGGCAAGTCCCGGGAAGAGAGGAACCAGGAAGCCTGAACCCTGATTGATGTCAGCAGCCATCTTGCTCCAATATGTGGCCATAGACTTTGGTGAAGGAAGTAACTTACGCTTTATGACCTGGTAACTGTGAGCTTCTACCCTAAATAAATACCCTTTATAAAAACCAACAGATTTCTGGTATTTTGCATCAGCACCCCTTTGGCTGACTAATACAGTGACAATGTAAGTAACACCTTTTAACAGGGAAACTTATCACAAGTCATTCTTTTATCAACCAGAACTGCTAACTTGGATTAGACTAGAAAGATCTCCTCTGCCCCCAGTTAATCCATGACATTTTTCAAGGCTGAGTCAAATTCATCCTCCATTTTTAGGTATTCCTAAACATTCTAGCCCTCACTGACCTCCTGTCACTATGAATTTCAAATGTACCCACAACCTGTTCTATACAATTTAATCTATGAATTTCAAATGTACCCACAACCTGTTCTATACAATTTAATATCTAAATCTAGAATATATCTTTCTCTTACAGATAAAGGGAAAATTTTTGAAGGTATATTCATGTCTATTTTATATTATAATTTTCCTCACACTACCTAGAACAATGATAATAAAAATGTATAATAAACAAGTATCACTAAAACTCTACAGGTTGGAAGTTATTTTTTGAAAATACAAACTTAGCTTAAACAATATAGGGATTTAGATGGTTCATCTAACTGGAAAGTCCAGAAGTTGGGCAGACTTCAGAAATTTTGGTCTGGAAGACTAACTGATGTAATCAAGAACTTGATTTCACTTTTCCAGCATAATTAACAAGAATCTTAGAATTTGCCTTGACATTAGTGTGAATTAAGTCAAATGTGCACCTATAGACAAACTTTAGAGTCATGGAAATGGAATATATATGTGGTCTAATTCAATCCAGTTTTTACCCTGGTGTTGACTTTAGGCTCTACACTCAGTGCTGTACAAGATAACTTGATCTAAAAATGGAAATGTTCTGTATCTGTGCTTTTCAAAACACTAGCCATGTTGAGTGTGGATATTGAGCATTTGAAATGTGCCTAGTATCCTTATTTTTAATTAATTTTAATCAAGTTGAATGTTAATAGCCACATGTGGGTAGTGAATAAGTGTTGCATAGTGTGTGTCTAAAACATGTAGTTTGCTTGGGAGAGGAGTAGATACCCAAATAAATAATCAAAGAGCATATAGGGAAGAGTATGGAGAAAATGGATCATGGCTAGGCAACTATAAATTGATAATTGGTTGTTTCAAACAACTTGAAAATCAATCCATGAGAAATAGGAAAGAACTAAGATATTAACCACTCAGCAACCTAAATATTCTGTAGAAGGTGCTTTCATAGAGAGATTAAAAACATACAAATCATCTTATATTTCATGTGAAAATCTGGGCCTTACAATCCTACCCAGACAAAAGTAAATGAACCAAAATATGGTTTACATAACCTCTGTCACTAACTAAGTAAATCTGGCTTAGTAAAATAAAGGAAAATGTTATGAATTATTTAGTAAGTTTAAGAACTGAAATCAGGACCCCAAATGTCTGTTTTTTTATTTTATCTATGTACTCCAAATGAGCCTGATAATTGTGAAATAGTCCCTTTTGCTTTGTATCATATACAAAGTGTCCCAGTAATTACATGATTCTTGAGGGGAAAAATTGTTTTGGCTTGAGTACATATGTTGAATTTTAGTGTTCAATATATGGAAAAAATAAGTAAGGTATAAAATTGCTATGGTGACAGTGGCTGTGAAAGGTAGCTGTGAATTATTTGGTTTAGAACTATTAATGATTTAAAATGTCAACCTTAATGTTGCATTAATGTAATATTTAAACTGAACTCTTTATAAAATTTAATCACGGCATCATGTGGATTGGCAAATTCAGGAGCTAAGAGGTCATTTGGAATTTAACAGGATCTGCATTTGACAGGTTATGTAATGCTTTTCCAGTATAAGTTGGATTTCTCTTTTAATCTCCAAATTAACATGTATTCTACTGAAAATTGAGCTTGAATCTTAAAGTTTGGTTGAAACAGGCCCTGTTTTAGTTCTGCATTTTATAAGTATTAACACAAGGCATACATGGGAAAAAAACCAAGCCACACAGCCTTACAGTGGGTTTCTCCTTTTGCTGGGTTGAAAAGCCTAGAGGCTCTGGTTTCAGCTTCTACAGCAGCATTTAGTTTTGTGCTTCAAAAGGGGATTGCACACAAGAATTTTACTCTTTGGATATCATTATCAGAAATACAAGCTGATAACAGTGAATATAGCTTGTTGAGGTATATCAACAAGAATATTTTGGTTTAGGATATTTAAAAGATTTCAAAGTTAAGCATGCATTTGCTGCAAATAATCCTTACCAAACAGGTTCCAACATAGAGAATATTAACCAGAGCAAGATAAGAATTATATTTGCTATTTATTTCCTTTCTTTAATAATCAGTTTTGAAATATATTAAAAGCCTTTGTGAAAGTATTGCCAAGTATTGAGTGCAGACAAATGATATCATAGTGACAATCTTCTGGCATTTTAGAGACAGTCAATAGGTGTTTGTTTAAAAAGTGGATTTTATTTCATTAAGGGTTCAACCTCTGCTCCTTTATTTGGGATAATGTTTAATGGTTCTTAATGTTATGAAATAGTTGCATACACTACTAAAAGCCAGGGTCCCTGACCTTTTAGTTCCTTATTGTATTGCTAGTGAGTCAAGATACTCTCAATCATTTATTTAAAAATTTTTTCTCTGCATCCTTTTTACCCTCTTAAAACATCCTCCATTTTCTGACTCACTCAATGGGCAGTGTGGATAGTTCAATCTCAGAACACTTCAACTATATTCTTAAATATATTACTCATAAAAGAAAATGCTATGTTAACACAGGCTACAAATGTTTTATGCATTCATAATTGGAAGAGAATATTTGAGATGTAGAACACTATGGAAAAGTCTCTAAGGCTTATGCAATTCTTGAGCAGAAGAAAGATAGGAGTTCATACAGCCAAATGCCTATCATTTTAGAAGTGAAGAAAGTAAAGTTCATGCCAAATAACTCACCAAATCAAGGGCAAGTCTAGGACTAGACTCCAGTCTCCTGACTCACAGCCCAATATATATTTCTTTTTTTACGAGGACAAAAATATGACTGATTTTTTAAATTACATTGTACCAAAATTAATAAGGAGTTGATCCATTACTCTTAGATGAATATATATTCCTCTATCACTTTATTAAAATTATCTTCTTTTCTACCCAGCCAAGTATACTCTCACATAGATGCCACCTTGTGACCAATAGCAATTTTTGCTAGCAGAGTTCTACTGGGTCATCTGAAGCATTGACTGAAATTAAATGCTTAGTCTGAAGCCTGAACCTATTCTAGTTCACTGCTTTATCACTAAGCTTTAAATTGTAAACTCATTGAATCATTGGCGTTCTATCACTAGCCCTCTCCTACATCTCGACATCAGGCACAGTGCTGGCTTATATAGGTATTCACCAAATACAAGTTCAGTGAATTGGGTACCTCAGCACAACAATAATTTCAAATGAATTGCTTTGCTTTGTGATGTTTTCTTTGATTCTCAATGTGATCTCAAAATCAATATTCACAATAAACAACTCTCAGATTTTCTCTCAGGCAGGTAAACACATAACCCACCATCTCAGGAAGCAAACATATCACTACTTATAATGCAAATGAAAAATTTGTCTCAAAGGTGATTCCATGAATTTTGAAAAATTATGAGATAGCAGGAGAGAAAGGGAGTATTATACTAATAAAAATTGCCTTCTGGTGGAAGTGTGGAGCCCACATAATCCCATTGGCAGATATGCTATAATGCCAAAATTGGCCTAGGCTCTGCCAAGACTGTCAATAAATACTTATTAATTGATTGATTGAAAATATAGTGCCACATCATTGGCAACAATAATTTAAAACATTCTCAGAGCAAAAGAGATTGTGTTACTTCTCACTTACCACCTTTATACTTCCTTTCCTCACTCTTTTGCAACCAACTAACTCTCTGAAATTATCTACCAATCCTTAGCTTTAAAAGTGTATATGAGTTCATCCACATTAGTGCATATATCCGGATTTTGTTCCTTTTTATGGCTGAACACTATTCCACTGTGTGTATATGCCACATTTTTTCTACCCATTCATCAGTTGATGGGCACTTTGGTTGCTTCTATCTTTTGGCAAGAGTGATTAATGCCACTGTGAATATCAGCATCCTGCAAATATCTGTTAAAGTCTCAGATTTCAGTTCTTTTTGGGTATATACCTAGTCGTGGGAATGCAGGGTTATATGTTAATTCTATACTTAACTTTCTGAGGAATCACCTAACTGTATTTCAACTGCTCATCCCCTCCCTACCCCAAAAGTGTCAAGTGGCCACTGGCTCCACCTCATTGTTATAATTTCTTGCATTGCTAGAATCACCATATGTGAACAAGAGAATACCATCAAGTCCACTCTAGTCCATAGTTCTTCCCCCAATCCTGAGGGGACTGGGATGGTGATGTCCACTCCAACTCCAAGTGAGAGAGGACTTATATCCCATGGATATGGTGGGTGGGATGATCCTGCCTGCAGATGCAGGCCCTCTCCATTCCCTGGGATGGCCATTGCCCATCCAAGTCCCTGATGGTTTTGATTTGCATTTCCTAAAGACATCATGTTGAGTGAAATAAGCCAGACACAAAAGGACAAATATTATATGATCTCATTGATATGAAATAATTAGAACAAACAAACTCAGAGTCAGAATCTAGAATATAGGTTACCAAAGGGTGGGGTGGGGATAGGGAATGGTAACTTAAGCCTAAAAATGTGCAGGGTTCCTATTTGGAAAAATGGAAATATTTGGGTAACGGATAGCGGTGACGGTAGCACAACATTGTGAACATAATTAACTGCACTGAAATATATATCTGAATGTGGTTTAAATAGGGAAATGTTAGGTTGTAAATATGGCAACAAAATTTTTTTAAAAATCCATGGAACTGCACTTCACAAATAGTGGATTCTAAATTAAACCAGACTATAACTAATGGTACAACTATAAAATTGTGCATTCATAAATCTTAACAAATGTTCCACACTAATGCAAAGTGTTAATAATAATAAGGTAGTATATGGGAATCCTGTATTTTATGCATTATTGTTCTGCAAGCCTGCAACTTCTCTAATAAAGAAAAAAACAATAGTAAATAGCAGGAAAAAAAGTGTGTATGGTTTCAATAATTAAACCAGTTTCTACTTTCTCTGTTGGTCCTTTCCTGTTTATTATAGCTGAAGCTTTCTCCCCCTATTTTCATACAACAGCTCTTAATGACTCATTCCTTGTACTTAGCACCTATTATTATGTCTTGGATTATTAAATAACAAGTAACTTTTTATTTCTATGTTTTTTGTCACACAATGAGATTAGAAGTACTTAATGACAGGAACCTTATGTTTTGCTTCTTTGTAGCTATTCCCTTTTTCCCAAACAAGAACCCCACATAAGAAACAAACAGACACGTTTTAAATATCTGTTGATCAATTTAGTTTGGCAATCAAAGAATAGTGATAAAAGTTGCATAAATTGGGAGAATACAGTAACTATATGTTTAAGCTGTAAGAAGGAAAATAAGAAATTATGGAAAAGAAAACCTCTAAAGTTTATATGCACTAAACTAATTGGAAATATATCCATTTTCCAAAAGGCAAAAGCAGAGAATTGTTCATCTTAATTCCTTTCCAAATATAACTGAATATTTTCCTTTTCATTTCTTTGAAGAATTCTCTATATGGTGTTTGAGGAGGCAACTCTTAACAAAAGAAAAAGATTGAAAATAGGGGAAGAATCAAGAAAAACACATTTTAAAAAAATATGTACACAGTACTTAGTCACTTTCAAATGCTTAGTACTATAGTGATTCTAATCTAAAACTTAAAATATTTTAAAAATTCTGCTCATTATATGCACATTTCTTAGTGAAAATAAGACATTAGTTCAAATCCCTGTACACTCTTTTGTTGTTGTTGTTGTTGTTGTTTATTAAGGGGCAACTGCACCCAAATTTCTGCTTAAGCAATTATCATTTATTATAGCTAGCATAATAATTTTTAAGGAGCGAAAATAAGATTATTTATAATTGCATTATTTGTGCATACCATCTGAATTGCCTTGAGAAATTCTTTACGTCTATTCTTTAGGACTCACATAAGACAAGATGGTATATTAAAAGTGAACTATATTGATCACTGTCAAGAAACCTATATTCTAATCTAATAATTAGTTGTATTTGTAATGAAAATTGCTTAAGTATCCATTAGTTATTTTGGAATCCGCAGATAAAGACAGTGGTGGATACAAGTAGAAAATTAGTTTTCCTAAAATGTAGCATTTTAGAATAGGAGAACATGGAAGGGACACCTAACCAGCTAGTTAAAAATAGAGAACCAGAAGAAGATATCTGAAAAAAGTTCTGAAGAGCAACTCTGAATGAACCAGGAATATAATGAAAGGAAAAAACATTTTAGGTAATAGGATACATAGTAATAAAGATTTTGGGTATGAAAAAAAGGAACATTTAAACAACTGCATATTTTTGCATGTCCAGTGTGACAGTTAAGCTAATGTGTCAACTCAGCCAGGTAATTGTGCCCAGTTGTTTGGTCAAACAAGCACTGGGCTAATTATAATATAAGGACATCTATGGGCTTTAGTCATCAGTGAGTTTACTGCATAGGTGGCTGAGTATATCTACATCAACGAGGGAGATTGTCATCAGCAATGAGTCATGTTTTATCCAATCAGTTGAATGCCTTAAAAGGGGAAATGATTTCAGCATTCAGAGAGAATTTCCCAGCTCATCTTTGGACAGCCAACATCTCCCAGAAACTCATCAAGGATCTTCATTGGGCTTTCATTAGAACCCTTGATTTGCAGCCTGCCTGCTGAACCTGGACTTGTGCATCCCCACGTCACATGAGAAACTCTTATAAAATCTCCTATTATTTACCGATATCTCCTGTTGATTCTGTTTCCCTAGAGAACTCTGACTAATACAACCAGTTTTGGCTAGGGATTGTGGTAAAGAAAAGGGGTGTAATAAGATAAATCTGGAGTGTTTAAAAGTATACTTGGATGAAAACCAAAGAATCTGAATTCTTCCTATAGGCTATGGGGAAAGATAAAATAATTTAAAGTCAATTTTTAAATATCAGTATAAATGCGTGAATTTCAGGAAGATGGCATTTGAAAGTGAATTGGAAGTAAGTAAAGGAGTAATTGACTACAAAATCCTATCTAGAAATGAGAAGTGATACAATTTTTTCACCAATCTGTGCAACAGTTGCCTCAATTATTCCTTTGCCTGGATCTTCTATTGGAAATTCAGTTTGTAGAATTTTTCACTTGCTCTAAATGGGGGATGCTACCCTGTTGGAAAGCTTATAAAAGTCACCTCTCCAGACCTGCTTCTTCACTTGTGAGGTTGGGAATCTGGACTCGATTTCTGGTGTCTGAGAAGGCTTTAATTTCCAGAGGTTGTTTTATTCCTTTGGAGCTTTTACATTACAGGTCTAGGGCTATATTTTAAGAAATAAATGTGCTGATCTCATTTATAATTTATTTTATTCTCAGTCCTTGGCAGTGATTAAAAACTAAATTGTTCCTTTGCTGGAATATGATTTGCTTTGTGATAATCTCTTCTCGTATGTACTTTCCAGGATCCTATAGTGAAGAAAAATAAGGATATTTGGTAAAATATACATTTAAATTTAATTGATAATTATATGCTCTAGACAAGTTAATAGGAGCTATTTTTTAGGGCTTAAGAATGAACATTAAATGAAACATATTTCAAATTAGATTATATTGTCTCCAATATTTAGTTTATATTTATCACAATGTCTAAAATAATGGGCTCTTGTTAATGTCACTTTCATGAATATTTTCCTGAATACCTATTATGTTCCACTTGATTTAACAAGGCCACTTAGGCTCTACAAAAACCCTGTATTCTAATCTACACCCATTTTATAATAGAATAAACTAAATATAGAGACCACCAAATGATAAGAGTTCAACTGCTGAATCAAGACTTGTAGAGAATAATAGCTTAAATAAGAGACATATTTATTTAGCTTTCTCAAAAATCAGAATAAACAACCTAGGGCTAGTATGGTGACTCCATGATGCTGGAGGAAAGGGTAATTATATCCTATTTTTCCACTATTCTCCAGGATATTACTTTTCCCATATGGTCAAAAATGGATTTTTACCACATCCACTAGGTTCAAATTCCAACAAGCAAGAAGGAAGAAAGTATAAGGAGAGGGTATACTCCTTCTACTACCAGAATGTATTGTTTCCAGGTTCCCATTCCTTATCAGGTCTTTGGTGGTAAAGGATTTCCTATGTTGCTAAAACCTTGTTGCTTTACTTGTCAGTTTCCTTCAACCATTTCTCTGCAAAATCTCTTGTGTTCTTACTGGGTCCCTGTCCTGACTGACACAGTTCTGACTTTACCAGGCCTGACAATTATCATAACTCTTTGGGTATGATAATATGTATTTTCTTTAACAAAAGTGTTGATGATGAAAATATATACAACAGAAAAAGCCAAAATATTTAAAGGAAAGCTATGAAGCTAACTTAAGTTATGTGGTTTACACTAGTCTAATTATATGAGTCCTTAGAAGTAAAAGAAGGTAGAACATTGGGATATAGATATGCAATGATGGAAAGAAGAGGCAAGAGAGATTCAAAATTTGAGGAGACTTCAACTGACCATTGCTAATTTTCGATATAGAGGAAAGGGCCCATGAACAAAGGAATGTGGGCAACCTTCTAGAAGCTGGGAACACCAGCAAGAATATTGGGACCTCACTCCTATAACCACAAGGAACTAAATTCTGCCAACCATCTGAATGAGCAAGGAAATGGATTCTCCTCTTGATTAGAAAAGAATGCAGCCTGCTGACATATATTTTAATCTGGTGAGACCTATGTCAGATTTCTAACCTAAAGAGTTGTAAGATAATACATTTAAGTTGTTTAAAGTGATTTATTACATCAGCAATAGAAAACTAATGTGGGGTGAATTCACTTAAATTAAATTTCCCTGAACTCCCATTATGAATATGCACATAGACAAAAAGAACAAAAGCTTTATTTACCATGTTTTCTTTAATGTGAGATTGAAGAATGCACTTATTGAAGCAGATAACTATAGATAGTAAAGTTAAGCCAAACAAAGTGGTATTAAGATGGCCATATTTGTGATGAGCTACAATAGAATACCAAGGACTAGATAGGGTAATGGAGAAAGGAGAGATAAACAATGTCATCTGTCATTAGTGGAGCATGGATGTGGGTTGTTGGCAAACAGAAGATAGAGTGTAATGCAAAATCAGGACAAGGAAGAAGTACTGCAAAAAGACAAGTGGAAACAAATAAACTAAAAGGGATAGTAAAAATGAAAGACACAATGGAGATAGGATAGATTCTAAGAAATTAAGAAAATGAAAGAGGAATAAAGAGAGTGAAAAGATAAAGGATGGAAAGTGATAAAAAAAAAACTAATAAAGGAAATATCTTTCATCAGATATTTAAACAACTCTATCCCCTGTGATGGCAATTTTATTTGTTAACTTGACTAGTTTATGATGTCAATTTTTTTGTATCTGCAATCAATTGACCTTAAGTATAGGTAATTACCCTCCATAATGTTGGTAGGTCTCATCCAATTAATTAGAGGTCTTAACAGCAAGAACTGAGGGTTCTAAAAAGAAAGAGAATTCTGCCTCAAGACTACATCTTCTACTTCCTGAATTTCTTGTCTAAGGAACTCAGATTCAAGAATTCAAAATCACTGTTTTAGTTTGCCAGGGATGCTATGACAAATACCACAAGATAGTTGGCTTAAACAATAAGAATTTATGTATGGTCTTGTGGTTTTTGGTGACTCTAAGTTCAAAATCAAGGGTCTTGGTAGGCCATACTTTCTCCTGGAGTCTGTAGCACAGTGGTACTGGCTTCCCACAATCCTTGATGTTCATTGGCTTACATTTCTGCCTCTGTCACATGGTGATCTGTCTTCTTGATTTTCTCCAGTGGCTTTCTCTGAATGACTACATCCAAATTTCATCTGCCTTATAAGGACTCCACCTGACTCAATTAAATACCAATCTGATTCAGTTTGGCTTCACTAAATAGTATATTCAAAGAACCTATTCACAAATAATTCAGTGCCTTAATAAAAAGAATATCTTCAAAGGACCTATCTAAAAATGGTTCAAATCCATGTGACCCTGGATTAGTAGATTAAGACTTGAATATGACTTTATGGGGAGAATGATTCATTCCCCAGCAATCATTCTAACCAGAATTTCCAGCCTCTAGCCTTCCCTACAAATTCAGACTTGCCAGTGCTTACAATTAAGTGAGCCAATTCTTTATAATAAACCTCTTAATTATAGATAATACATCCATCCATCATATAAATATGTATATGTGATACAAATCCTGTTGGTTCTTTTTCTCTGGGGGACCCTAGCTAATGCATCCTATATCCAATTATTCATGTCCAGATCTGTAATCTTCCTTTATGTGGTGGCTTATACCCCAGAAAAACATGTTCTTAAATCTAATCCATTTCTATGGGTGTAAACCCATTGTAAGTAAGATTTTTTGATGAGACGAATTCAGTTAAGATGTGACCCATCTCATTCAGTGGGATTTAATCCTATTACTGGAGACTTTGATAAATAGAGTGAATACAGAAAGAGAGAGAGAGAGAGAGAGAGAGAGAGAGAGAAATCAAGGAAGCAAGAAACTGAAAGCAATAAAACCCAGAAAAGAAGAGAGAGACCAGAAGACACCTCCATGTGTCTTGCCAGGTGGCAGAGGAGCCAAGGATTGCCAGTAACCAATCTTCAGGAAGAAAGCATTGGCTTGATAATACCTTTATTGGGACATTTTCTTGGCCTCAAACTGTAAGTTAATGAACTCCCATTGTTTAAGCCAATCTATTTAATTGTATCTTTTTTAAGCAGTAGAAAAGTACAACACTTTCCTAAACTTACTTCTTCCAGGAATGCAGAGGCCAGCTGCTCTTGTACTTTACCTCTTAATTCTAGCTTAAACTTTGTGATCATAATCCAAATTCCCTTTGATCATCCCCCTCTAAACTACCAGTTTAAATTTACACCCTTCAGTTTATTGCAGCATATCTTTACCTTGTAGATGTTTTCTTATTCACATGTTTTTGGATTAAAGAGAGATGCTCTCCTTCCAACAACAATCTAACTTGTATCAGTCATGGACCCACAAACACCAGGCAGCAGGATTTTAAGAGTGAAAACCAGAGCTAAAGGCAAACTGGGGTTATATGTGACATTATTCCTCTGTATGGGCAGATTAATTGCATTGTTTTTCATTTCTTGGATTCCTAACTCTTGAAGCAATAAAACATCCATGAAAGACACTGTTTTGGGAACAAACATAGGTAACCATGGTTTATTTCAATCAGAACAGGAAATTCTGCATGTATTGATGATTGGAGCTGAGTTATTTGGTGAAGCATTAGTATTGTGGGGACATATTTTCAGTTGGAACAAAGTTCAATTTAGGTCTTATTATAAAAATATATTTTTGAATGATAAACTCTTAAGAATCTAAGAAATAGCACTCATCTTTGTTATCACTTTCAGCATGTGCTTGCTAGGGATTTTAAAAATAATAATTCAAGCCGATCCTATGACACCAGCTATTTGAATAGTGTAGGTGGTTCAACAATAGGTAATCCATTTATACACCCTCAATCTGGACCAAGTATCCTTGGAATTATTTTTTGTGATCATTATTTTATGCTTACATTTTTTGGACTTCTATTTAATTGCATGTGCACTTTGTATACGTGCATCTAACTTGTCCAACTATTTTGGGAAATTATCTACTTTCTTAAGTTACTGAATAAAATCTTTCAGGCTTGAAAAGGTATTTTTTAAGAGTAAAAAGAAGTAAAATAAAATACCAATTGTATTTCCAAACCAAGAGTTCCTTTGTGCAAATAGTGTGAGGAGTGCAGACAACCTGAGGAAATAGAGAAACGAGGTAATATGTACGAAAAACCAGTTACAATTTTTCAGGAGATGTTTGCTCTGGTAATCAAGGCTTAGCTCTAGGTCTGCAACTCCTTAAATACTGTTTTACATAGTGTCCTGAATTTTTGTCAAATCCATTTGGATTGTTATAGTGCTCAGAAGGTAGAATGAAGTTCGATAAATGAGACCTTCAGTTTCAGAGCTATAGGCCTGGTTAAATGTAAATAAACTTCAGTAACAGAGTCATCCAGTAGAACAATGTCTGTTAGGTCAAATACTCAGCATCTTATTACTGGAAATATTCAAGAAGAATTCATTAAGTGTATTTAAGAAGAAATTTCTCCATTGCCTGGAGATTGTCCCCAACAAATTATAGACACTTTTGCCTCTCAGATTCTGCATGTATTATCCCACTTTGAACCATGCATATTACACACCAAAAGATGAGCGCTAACCTGTTTTTTAAAAAATCTGCCTTTATGTCTATGGCATACTTGGCATATATTATAACTGCTTCCCTGATTTGTGACTTCCCTTTCATCCAGGCTCAACTGAATATTATACTTTCCCCAACCTTTTCATGTTAGATATGACTAATTCTTGTAAAAGAATTATTGTTGGAAATGATGCAAATCACTTCCATGCTGAAGTATTCAATTGCAAAAGATATTACTTCTATGTTCTTTCTATACTACAAGAAGCTTGGAAGCATATTTTGAGATGGAGTCTCCTTTAGCTTGTGTGGCAATTTGAATGTTTTGTGGACCCCAGAAAATGCTGTTCTTAAAAAGAATCCATTTCTGTGCATGTAAACCTATTGTAGATGGGACCTTTTGATTAGAATCTTTTAAGGGACCTTCCTTTGATTAAATCACTTCGGTTAAAGGCCTTTGATTAGAACGTGTGGTTTTTAATCCTCTTGTTGGAGTGCTTTATAAATGGAGGAATACAAAACCTCAGACACAGGTGAAAAGCTGCAGAAACAAAGTGAGGCCTCCAAAAATTGAAATCAACAAACCCAGGAGAAAGAAGAACCACAGAAAAAGTAGCCTGAAGTTCAATATAACGAGGCCCAGAGAAGGGAGATGTGGCAGTTTGAGATTATTTATGAATTCCAAAAAGAGGGATTATGTTTGTAAACTTGTCTGTCCCTCTGTGTGTGGTACCCTTTGATTGTATTAGATTCAGCTGAGATGTCTTTGATTAAAGTATGTTAAGATTAGGGCTTTGATTTGACCACTTCAGTAGGGTGTAACTCAGGTTAAGTCCCTGCCCCCTTGGTGGGCACTCACTCACGAAGACACAGAAGATACACAGGAAGAGAGAGAGCTCCATAGGCACAGCAGAGGAGAGAACTTTGATTCTTTGGCCCTGGGAAGAGAGAGGAGCCATTTGCCTTATAGTTTGCAGCTGAGCCTGGAAAGAAACCAGCCCTATGCCAGCCTGTCGCTGAGAGAGAAGAAGGCTGAACCTTTGCAGAGATAGCCCACCATCTTGTGGCAACATGTGGCAACTGACTTGGGTGAGAAAGTACCTCTTACAGTACTTTGAGATGGACTCTTTAGGGCCTTGTAACTGTAAGCTTTTACCCCCAAATAAATACCCTTTATAAAAGCCAACAGATTTCTGGTACTTTGCAGAATAATACAGGAGAGATGAGCCAATGCCACCATGTGCCTGATCACCCACAACTGCAGCTCTGAAAGAAAGCATCTCCTGATGTTGCTTTGATTTGGGCACTTTCTCACCCTCAAAACTGTGAGCTTTTAACCTAATAAATTCTCCTTGTAAATGCCAATCTGGTAATCAAAGCCATTACCAGAAATCCATTTCTGGTATATTGCTCCCAGCAGCTTTTAGCAAACTAAAACACCCTGGATCCCTAACTCACCAAAATAAGCAATGCCCCAGCCCCCACCATTACAATCCATTTGCATTGGATATTTTTACTAAGTGAAAACTAACCTTTGTTGTTTTAAGACAAATTTGGCAGAGGGGCTATTTTCTTTAAACACAAAAACATCTAATCTATTATGACTAATACAAGGTATGTTTGAAGTTTGATGTGCATTTCTCCTCTGCTTTCTGATGTGCCGAGAGTGCCCAGATTTCCTAAGAATTAAATATCTAAATTTTGGGTTCAGGTTATTGAAGGTTCTGGCAATCCCCCAAAATTCCTCCAGGTAATCTCAGGCTTGGTATCAGATTCTGGTTTACAACTCCAGGGAAGGCTTTTTAACCCTATCAGAATATTCTAATGAGGAAAGCAGGATTTGAAACAAAGCATCAGAGGTGAGACCCTCTCACGTTAGTCTCATAATATACTTTGGAAAATTCATAAACACCTTAGAGTCTTCATTTACAAATTTACAAAATGTGGCTCATGGTAATAGCTGCTCTAAAATATCCCCTCTCATGCTGGTTGTGATAATCAAGAGATAATATGCAAGAACAAAACATTCTAAGATACAGAAGTTAATGCTGAAAGAATACAGAGACTTAAAAGCAAGCAAACAAACACAAATTAGAAACCAGCTCAGCTAGGTGGCTATGCACAAAAGCAGTTTAAAATTAGCTTTCAAAAGCTTAGAATTTCTCTAGTGTTGAATGTGTGAGCATGGATACAAATAAACTGACCTCATCATATTTCAATGCTACAGTGTCATAGCATGCA
Source organism: Tolypeutes matacus (assembly GCA_026826555.1). NCBI lineage: Eukaryota > Metazoa > Chordata > Mammalia > Cingulata > Chlamyphoridae > Tolypeutes > Tolypeutes matacus. The sequence continues at coordinate 6,837,524 of JAKSZT010053887.1, read as the reverse complement.
CAGGTCCACATTATTTCTGTAAAACAGAAGCAATGCCATGTGTACTACTCTATGCCCCTAGGAGATAATTCATACCAATTTACAGACAGATAAAATCAATTCAATGGGCACCATTAAACCTCTGTTCTCTATTGTAGCTTGTGGAAGAATCTATTAAGTTTAAAACACTCACATTTTAAACCGTGAACAAGGTACCCTAACCTATACAAAGTATAATATATTATGTGTTCCTCACTGAGGTACTGTCCAATAAAATCCTTTAAAACCATTAAACACAACACTGAATATAAGAAAGATTCAATTTTCATGACATTCAAGTTTCTGCCTGAATTTGGCTCTAAAAAAGGTATTCCTTGGCTCAAGCTAAACATTCCTCATTCTGAGTTAAAAATGGCCCTTGTATCTGACCTCACAGATTATGCCCAGTGCTATAAATTGTTGTTGCATTGTAATGTTCACTCACTCTGCTTTATTAGATAGGAAAGGATTACCATTGCTTGGACTGTAATTGCTTTTATCAAATTTGACCACTTGAAGACAATTAATGAGAGATGCTCTATTGCTTATAGAGTGTGACAAATTTTATTCTGAATGCCCTACTTATTTGAGCTACAGCAAAAATTTTATGGGAGGAATAGCTCAAAGTTGATACACTTTCACAGAACCACAAAAGCAGTTAATTACACACATGGATTAAAATTGTGCAATGTTCATTTTCTGTTAGGCATAAAATATCCATTTTTGCATTCAAAGTATGATCAGACATTCACTATGAACATCTGTTCAATTTTTTAATACTTCGTAATTCAGAAAATAAGTGCAGAGGGAAGCAGCTGTGGCTCAATCAGTAGGGCTCCCGTTTACCATATGGGAGGCCCCGGGTTCGGTTCCCGGGGCCTCCTGGCGAAGGCAAGCCCGCCCGCACGGTGTGGTTAGCTGACCCAGCGAGCACAAGCAGCAAGGGGGGAAATAATGAATAAATAAATAAAATCTTTAAAAAAAAAAAAAAAGAAAATAAGTGCAGAAATGATGTTTATATAATAGAAAAATAAGTACATTATATGTTATAGGCTCAAATTTCCTTCCTTTATATTTTGAACTCTAGATTTTATCTAGACAAATAAAAGTCATTGTTTGCCCACGCAAAATATCTTGGGAAAGAAAGTATGTGATGTATACTGGTGTTCTTAAAATTTTCCACTTAAACTAATGCTATTCTAAAATTTTTTAATCATTTTTCATGTTATGGAGATTATCCATATAGAAGCTATAAACCTTTATTTTTTATCAATTATGTTAGACTAATCTATGAACTGTGGTGGCTATTTCTTTATCTATAATACAGGATTTTTCTAAAAGTTAAATGAAATCAAATAGGAGATTTACCAATAAGATAAAATGAAATAGTATATGTGAAAGAATTGTAAAGAGTAAAGTTTACTAAAATAGCATGCAATAATACACAGTTGTATTATTATATCTTCAGTCTGTTTTGCTTTTGATATTCCCTGTAGGCTGGCTTGATAACCAAGGGATAAGAGAGAAGTATGCTCTGTCAAGGATAACATTCAAATAACTGGGTTAGATAAATAAATGAGGTGAGGTGATAAACTTAATTGAAAATATGCACTATGTGGGAGTGCCACTAACACTTTATATTCTTTTAACATATTAATAGCTTTGCCATCCATAAGCATTTATTTTACTCACATTGTCTGAATTAATTTTTCTCAAATACTAAAAATGCTTCAACTCTCTTCAAAAGTTTTATTTAAATTGTCATTAAATTCTAATTATTCTGTAATATTAATAAATTACTTGCATAATGAAAATATATTTTTAAATGTGTTCAAAATGTACTGCCTTTTGTCGAAGACGTACTTTGTTGTAGAATAGATTTTCTGAGAAACACTGCAGCGATCTGAAAATGTGCAAGTTGTTCTGTGTTTTTGTGTACAACTTGGAGCTATTTAATTCAGTCAATAATGTTTCTATCTACTAAGGCAGGTAATTCAAGTTTAAAATTAAAGAAGCAGTCATTTTCATTCATCAAAGGTAATGAATTTGTAACATACACATTTGTATTTGGAAAGAATATCTTCTTGATGATGTGGCTTAAATTCAATGTAGAATAAAGTCGATTTCTCGGAGTCTTTATCCATTTAATTGACATTTCTTCTTACTTATATATTTTGTTTCTTGATTCTCCTGTTTTTCTGCCCAGTCCCTAGAGATTTGACTATTCTTATAGATTAACAGATTCAAATGCTCTCTGTATATTTTACATTTAGTTTAGCCTAAAACTTTAGGTACAGTTCACTTTCTCAATTTTTGGTAATCCCTGTTTCCAACTTCTCTAATTACCATCCCTTCCCTCAGTGTAGTATGCAGGTAGATGTAATTATCTGCTATTCTCTGTCTCCTGGTAAGCTCATGCCCTTTATTCTACCACTAACACACTAAAACTTTGAATTCTGGCAGAGAAGTTGGTGATTCTCCAAAATGTTCACCATTATATTAGCATATACAATTTATTCTAATTGTGAAAAGAGAAAAAGAAACTAAGATAGTGTGATTATAGGTGAGTATGTTGATATATGCACATATAATTCAATTCTATATGTGCAAAAAACAAATCCAACACTGTAAGCATTTCTTCCCATTCAGAATTAGTTGGATGACCATGTTGTCTGCTACCTTCAAAATGTTTTATGAAGTTCAATTATGGTTAAAAAAGTCCTTGCTGAAAAATAAATATAATTAAGTAGAGATCGTTCAATTTAGTTTCTTTTGAAAGTGAAGCATAAGCTTAGGAGATAAAATTTCATATATGACCCCAACATCTTATACCAGGATATCTGGATTGTGAGAATATTGAGTAAAATAAGTGAAAGAGCTAATGACCATCGCTTTCCTTACCATTTCTATATATCAAGAGCAGGCGCTAGAAAAGTGTTCTAGCATTGTGCCATAGCACTGTTGATAAACATTCTCCATTCCCATCCTTGGTTCCGGATGCTCATAAAATAACATTTCATTCTCTCTTAATCTCCAAACATGCCACAGTTTATAGGTAACCAGGAATAACGCTTTGGAGATTTTATTTTTCCTTTCTGATTATTAAGAGAGACCAGGAAATGGAAGTGGATACTCTTACAACATAAAGCTTTCCAGTTACTTTTTCAGAGTTAGCCAATTTTTTTTTTCAGTCACACTTGGCAGTTAATATGCTATTTCTGTGTCTGCTCTTTATTATGCTTCAGGAAATATGAACTCTATCAAGGCTGAACTATGTGGCTGTCTCCTCATCTTACTTATTAGTTGAAACAAAAAGGATGTAGCTCTAATTTGCACACTAGTTTTATAGCTATAATATGGTAAGCCAGATTTGGGTGTCCATTAATGATCTCCTGAATTTAGATCTATGTCCCTTTGATGCTTTCTGTACTGATGCCAAAATAAAATAGAGTACACACAGAAGCAGGCAGCAGGGTAGAAGCTGGGAGATATCTTTAACTCTTGCCTGAAGGAGTATTCTGTAATATTGGAAAGATGAATAAAATTGATTATTAATGAGTAGTTCAATAAAGTCTGCCTAATATATAAATATGAAATAGTAGTAACTGAACAAAGCAGATTCAGTATATTACTTCTACTTATTAGAAATAAACAATTTAAAGCCTCATTATCATAAATGACACTATATACACTATATAATCTTTATTCATAATGAGATCATCTAGTCCAAATATTACATTTGAACTTTTACTTTTTGGGCTATTGCGTCCTTGCAACTGTTCTTTTCTTTAATTGACTTAAGCTATAGACACCTCCATTTCTGAGAAATTTCTTCTTTTTTTTTTTTAATTATCATATTTTCTTTTATTCTCTCTTTCAGTAGCAAATAGTTGTACAGTTCTTGCAATATGCCGGGTATTATGATAGGCTCGAGGAAACAATGATGACTAAGATATGGTCCTTAGGGAGTCAAGCACCACAGATTCCGGGGAAAGATAAATGAACATCCGTCATCTTTCTAGTTCTAATTGAGATAAAATACACATTTCTATATATACAGAGGGGGATTCCATTTTGAGAGTGGCATGTTGATTCTAATTCAAGGAAAGTAACAAAAAATGATAAACACACAATTTGACAGACATCCTTGGAAAGAGCCTGGGCACATGACAGGCCCTGAAGCTTAATCTTTTAGCTTCAAAGTAAAGCTGCTTCTACATGTATGAGCCTCTGTGTGTGTACATGCATGTGCATATTACTAAATCTAGGCCTTTTTAGGGGGAAGAAAATTGACAATAGCGCTGAATTCTACTTAGATGTGAAATAATATCTGCAATGCTTTCTTGAGAAATATAGGGTATACTGTTGCACATTAAATATGGCACCTGAAAATAATCATCCTAGGATAGGTACACTTGTTCTTAATTTTGATTAATGAGACGCCATGGCTCTTTCAGCCCCATTCAGCAAATATTTTAAAGAAAAGTTTGCTTACCATTATAACCAACCCTCCCCTTAACCAAGGTACTTGACTTCCCCTTGCAGTTCCCTCAAAGTCTTAATATGATGCTGGTGGGAATGGTCTCTTTTAAAGCACCCTTCTCATAGCAGACACTGTACAAGAACTCTGAACTTTCACTGACCCAACATTTACTTACCATTAATCATGATTCTTTGTGATCTTGAAATCTTTTAAGCAGCAATAGGTTTTACAAGAAAAATCAGATAAACTATTCCCTCCAACTGTACCATCCCAGCTAAGAAGAGTCTTAGGAAGCAATGCCAGAGACCAGACCCCAGGGATTGTAACATAATGTAACATATTTGTCTAGAGATCATTTACAGCCTTGCAAATACCACTATATAAGAAATCAATTACATCACTTGATATAAAAGGCCAGCAATTCCTCCACTAAAATAGAGAAATCAGCAATCCTATATCATCTCTAGATAAGGAAACAAAATTTTAGCAAAACCACAGAAACATATTAGAGATCATAAATATGTATGCATTATAGTTTATTTGTTCCCTGATCTGCAAATTATTTCAGTTTAAAAACTACAGTTATAGTTGCCCTTCCTATACTAAAGTGGAAGGGGAATATCCCCTAAGAACAACATTGAGACTCAATTATAAGTATGTGGCTGGTAAAGTCACACTACTTACCCTTTTGACTTCTCACTAGTGATTTAGGAATGGGATAATTGACATACTTCAAAAGAATATTTTGATAGCTCTTTTGCTTTTATACCCAAATAACTTCTATCTACCCAAAATAAATTTACAAACCTATATTTTAAGACGACACTGCCTTGTTATAAATTGGAAATGTGAACATGTATATGCATACATACAATCCTATGTGTATATGTCTGTTTCAATTATCATTCTGAAACATAGGAAAACATTCTGATTGGGTACTTTGATTTTTCTTGTACAGTGTGGTAGTTACTATGTATTGATTAAATAAGCCTTCATTCCATTCTTTTAAAAAGATCCCCTTCTATATTGCAGAGACAGGGAAGTTTGGAAATATACTTCCCAAACAGTATAGAGTTAGATTTCTAGGGTAAATTAGGTTCCATCCATTAAATACATTAGCATGAAATTAAGAACAAAGATGAAGCCATCTACTTAGACTTTTTGAGTTATTTTTAATGTCTAGCATGAAAGTTCTCTCAATATGAAAATTTTCTACAGCCATATTATAGTGTTTCTCCCCAATTTACTGGGTACCAAGAGAAAGTTACACTAGTAGCAATGGCTTTTATGATATCAGGTTTCTAAATCCTGGATTCCAGTTAGGGACATCAAGTTTAGTCTTTTTTTTTTCCATATAATAAACTTTATTTTTAGTTTTAGATTACAGAAAATTTACATCAAAATTACAGGGATTCCAATATGCACCACCCTTTCCCCTCCCACATTTTCCCTTATTAATAACATTTTGCATTAGTGTGGTACATTTATTATAATTGATGAACAAATATTGAAGCACTGCTACTAATCAAGATCTATAGTTTACATTATGGTTTACACTTTGCACTGTTCAATTTTATATGTTTTGACAAAATGTATAACGACCTGTATCTGTCATTGCAATATCATGCAGAATGATTCCAATGCCCAAAAAATGCCCTGTGTCCCACCTAATCTTCACTTCCCTTCCCCTCAGAACCTCTGGCGACCACTATCTTTATATCAATGTTACAATTCTTCTGTTACTACAATTATAATAAGTCTACTTTGATCTATGGTTGCATTTCTCTCTTATATTTGTTCATTCCTTGATCTTGAGGATTTTTAGATGATGGTACTCTCTCTGCTTCAGATTGAGAGGGTGCTTAGAACTTATGGGACAGATAGAATTAACTGTACTGCTTGCAGTTGTAGATACTCTCTGTTTTTGGAGATGGGCGTAATCCATCTTCATAATTTTGTTAGTTGCCTTAGGCATGTCCAATGAACAGGAGAAGTAGGTATTGATCAAAACTCTGCTGAGATTCAGGGCTCAACTGGCATATGACTAGACTGAAGATTTAAGTCTCTGGGACATATATTTAATGCAGGGGTACTTAACCTTTTTTTTGTTCCACAGTAACAAAAGGTAAAACCTGTCAGGTAAAAAACAAAAAGTATTATTTATATTATTTGAAGTATATCACACCTGCAACAACACGTCCCCTCAAGAATAATGTTTTTTTTTTTTTTATTTCAATTCAAGTTCATGGACCCCTTGTTAAGAACCCCTGATTTAATGGGTATAGTGTTAATTATAGTTTCAAATAAAAGATGTAGAAGAATCATGTATAGGGAAATTATAAATGAGCCTAACTCTGTTACATTGGGGAAATAGGTTATCATTTATTCAAAGGTAAGGCCCACCAAAAGGGTGCTAATTTCATGGGGTTGTGTGTCTTGCTTGTAGTATCTGGATCTGTTGAACCCTCTTTTAGGCCTTTGTTACTGTGGCAGTTAGTGAGATCTGCCTGAGAAATGCATAAGCATAATTTCTGGAATGACCTCTTGACTCACTTTAAAATCTCTTAGCCATAAAAACTCTTTTGTATTTAATATTTCCCCCTTTTGGTCAAGGTCTCTTTCCAAATGCATTGCTGATTGTTGCTTTGTGTTAATCCCTTCAGTGCCAGTGAGGCTTATCCCTGGGAGTCATGTCCCATGCTAGAATGGGGGAGGGGGTAGTGAGTTTATTTGCTGAGTTTGGCTTAGACAGAGGCCATATTTGAGTAACAAGGAGGTTTACAGGAGGTACGTCTTAAGCAATATATATTATTAGAATAAGTTTCAATTTTATAAAAATAAAGTTCGTAAGTACAAGCATTAATATCAAGGGCTTGACATATTGTTCTCTTTTCTTTTATTAGTCACTGCCTATGTACTCTAAGATTCTTTCCACTCTATTTGAGAACACAGAAGGACTCATCAGGATGGAAATTTAATATTTTGTTGTTTTTTCTTGAATTCAATATTCTGATGACCAGAGTAGGTCCCCTGGTGGGTCAGTTCTAGGAGACATTCCTGGAGTTGTGGCTGAGATCCACTTCTCCTCTAGGCCTTCAAATGATTTTGAAAAAAATATAATGCTCTCTATTTCACTAGGTTAAAGTACCTAATGTGATTCCTGTTTCTTACAGTGTATCCTTAATGATAAAATATTTTTGATAAGTTGATGCAAGCCATCAAGGATTTAAAACTGGTTTGCTTCTGTATGAAGGCTGGAATTCCCTAACACTTGAAAATGGAATTGTATTAGTAAATGGTGTATAGGGACAAAATTGTTACTTAAATTACCTCTCAATTTTATCAGGAATAAATTACTTTGGTAGAACAGGTAGATAGTGTCAAAGACCATATGGTGGGAGTAACAAATAGAAGAATGAAAAGATAGCCTGACAGCAATGAATATTTCAAGGAAGAAAAATTTTAAGATTTTAAGTTCTCAGATCAGTTATGCTCAGAATATCAGAAAACTTCTGTGACTACACACATACACACACACACACAACACAGACTCTTGATTCTTATAGCTGCAGTTAACAAAACCAAAATTCAGAAACAGTCTGATCATGAAAATTGCTGAATTACATTGTAATTGGAATTCTCACAATTTTCAGATTGTCTATGTGAAAATTAAAATACTGATTTGGACATAATATGACAACTGGAATGAAGACATTTGGATAAAATTAAATGATTCTGAACATCCTGGTTTCCCAAGAAACAACAAACATTACTTACTAGGTGATATTCCTAATTCTCCCATTCATGAATTTTTTCCTGGCTTGCGTTGTAATCTTATAATGGCCTTACCTGATGTACTGTTTTATTGTTGTTGTTGTTATTTGTTTTGTTTTGTTTTGTTTTAGCAGGTGTTAATAATTTTCCTGATGGGTAATTTTGCCACCTCTCATTTCCTTCAGACAACTAACTACTCAGATTTGAGCATGCAATAAAGGCACAGGCAGGAAATCTGACCCTGCAGGCAAAATTAAAAGTAATTGTAAGATTTTGCTAATTAATACAGGCAGTTACTTGAGAACTATCTATAAGAATAGATTTTAATGATGCTAGAATAAGCAGAAAAGAATATAACTTTAAGTTGAGCAAAATAGATTATCCTTTCCTCAGATACTGGGAAAGATTCTAACGGACCACTCAGTCCTTTGGCTGAAATCTGGACCCACTGGTATACTATGCTAAATGAAGTGGAAAGGCCAGAAATTCATTGGTGCAGTTAAAAAGAAAGCAACCAAAGATAAGCTGAGAGCACTGTTGGAGGCAGTTAATGTGTTGAATTTTTTATAATTATTTCTTCAAGAAGACAGAGAAGATATTCCTTTCACCAGAGCATTATTACCTTGGTTCTCCACTATAAGACAGAAACAAAGATATGAATATGAATATTTAAATGAGATCCATGATTATAATGAAGTTTATGTGATCCCAGAATAACAGAGCCCAAGGAGTACACTTTACTGCCAGGAACTATGTGACTTTGACTATTATAATAAATAGCATAGGGAATGATCTTTGCTATTACCTAATTTATCATATTTTCTCTAGGATAGAAATAGATGAAAAACCTACTGAGGGGTGCAGATGTAAAGTACCAGATATCTGTTGGCTTTTATAAAGGGTATTTATTTGGGGTAGAAGCTTACAGTCACAAGGTCCTAAAGAGTCCAACTTAAGGTACTTTCTCACCCAAAGTTTATTGCCATATGTTTACCCAAGATGGTGGGTGATGTCTGTGAGAGTTCAGCCTTCCTTCTTCTTAAGGCTCCATGATCCCAGCTTCTTCTGATCTCAGCTGTAGCCTGGCATAAGGCTCATCTCTCATCCCAGGGCTCATTTCTTTCCAGTCTCAACTGCTCTGTTCTCTTCATAAGGTCAGCTGTAGACTATCAGGCTCATCTGTCTTCCCAGGGCTTCTGCTGTGTCTAATGAGCTGTCTCTTTTTCTACTGCGTCTTTTTCTGTGTGTTTCCACCCACCAAGGGGGTGTGGACTCAATGCCCTACTGACGTGGCTGAATCAAAGCCCTAACCTTAATTTAATCAAGTAAACATAACCTTTGATTTTAATGCAATTAAAGGGTATCATGCCCAGAGGAACTGACCAGTTTACAAACATAATCAATATCCCTTTTTGGAATTCATAAATAATATCAAACTGCAACAGAGGGCATACCTGATTATAAAACTAAAATAAAACTAAATTTCTAAAACTTCTGAAGAGAGTCCTGAGTTTAGTCACCCCAATGTCTAGTCATGGGCATTGATCAAATTCTTAGATATGAATAACTTCATAGAACTTGCTTCCTTGAATGAAGCTGGATACATTGAGAAAGGAATCTTTTAAACTGGCTCACAAGTACATTTTCTAAATGTTGTACCCAACATTCACTAAAATGATAAGTCCACCTAAAAATTTGAATGTGTACTGCAGAAAGAAAAGACAACAGACAACAGGGTGATAGATGGTTTTGAATTAATGCTAATACCCAGGGACCAGAATGCCATTTGGGGTATCATGGCCAGAGGGTTAGCTTACGGGAGCCAGGGGACAGAGATTTGGGTATTTTTAGATAATCTGGATGTCTATATCTGTCTAATTGACATGTTTCATAATTTTTTATTATATGTCAGACATCACCCTACTTTAAAGTACTGTGGAGGCTGAAGTATAATAAATACACACATACACAAACATGCAAATATATATTCCTCCCTTCCTTTCTTCCTTCCTTCCTTCCTTCCTTCCTTCCTTCCTTCCTTCCTTCCTT
>JAKSZT010053887.1:6778483-6827190 GCA_026826555.1 Tolypeutes matacus | reverse complement strand
CCTTCCTTCCTTCCTTCCTTCCTTCCTTCCTTCCTTCCTTCCTTCCTCCCTCCCTCCCTCCCTCCCTCCCTCCCTCCCTCCTTCCCTTCCTTCCTTCCTCTACAGGACTGTATGAGCTTAATACAGTGAGATTGTGAGAGTACAGAATAAGGGACAATAACTAGACTTGGAGGTTACAAAACCACATGACACCTTCAGATTGCTCAATGTTGATAGTACAAGGTTATGAGATGAAGTCGGGAGACTGGGAGAATGTGAGACCCCATGATCTACTTCAATCTGTAGGCCTGGCTCCAGTCTCTGCTTTCTTAGTAAAATCCCTATGTAAGACAATCATTTGGCCGAGAGGATTATATTGGCTTTGGGTTTTACACTATATTAAAACACTAGGATAACATTCTATCTATAATGACTTCTGCTTGGATCCTTAAAAGTTGAGATATGGTTAGGAGATACTGGCATTCTTGGTGCAAAGGTCATAAAATCCAACCAAGGTTTATAGTACTAAAATTTATTAAATGAGAACATGAAAGGCACATGAGAGACAGGCAATAGTTTCTATATATTGTATTTCCAAAAGCTATTATCAATCAAGTAATAAAGACTTATGAAGAACTACTCATTTCTCTGGATGTGCTGACACATTGTTACTGGATTTAACCCAGATGCAATATGGTTTCTATAATGGGATACCAGACTTGCATCAGTAGGATTGACTCATCTCAGCTGAAACAAAATAAAACCTTATTTACTTGAGCATAATTGTCTCCTATGTACAAAATTTCATGTATCATGAACACTTGGAAATGCTAAGCAGTTGGTTGAAATGCAGGTGCTCATTTGTATAGAATGATCTATTGATAAAAGCCCATCCCAGTCACCATCTTGGCAAATGAATGAAAACAAGTGTTGGCTATGACCTAGAATTTCTCAGATGATGGGGAGACACCTACCCAACAATCTTGCAGTTCAGACTTGTTTGTGGTTTAGCCTTTTGATTCTCTGTTTCTTGACAGCACAAATAGGGAAAAGTTAACATTTGGCCATTTTGCCCCTGAAATTGGTATGAGAATATATAAGATTATTAGCAAAATATGAGTTCATTGTCATCTGCTCTTATAATTATTCTGCTCTTTTTAATTTTGTTTTTCATCATTGATGTTTGCTCAACAGAAATATTTGGCATTTCTTTGTCCCTTTCTCATGTAGATATGTCAGGGTCCCTTGACTCTCATCATATTTGTCTACCATGGTACATTTACCATTTTAAAAGTACCTATAAAATTTACCAGATTCAACACATACCATGTCATGTTTACCCAACAGGAGCTCACATTTCCACTAACACTATACAGTGTTAACCATACTTTGTAACCATACTTCAATCCAAATTAATAGCAGAAGTTCACTACAAAAAAATACAAGATCATCAGGGTGTTGTTGGGGTGAATTTTATAGGGAACATTTTATCTGTATGGTAAGGATTATTAAAACACATTTTAGTTATCATTGTTTGGTGTGTTCCTGAAAAACACAACTAGAAATAAAATAAAGATTACGGAGATTTGTTAATCTATTAAAGTGGACAATATCATGATGGTACCAGACTAACTAATGTAACAAATCACTTGCATGGAATGGTCAAAGCATGAACCCACAGTGGATTAGAAAGAGCATCTATTATCTCTAGGAAGCAGACCTGAGATTACTTTCATTCACAATTCTACTTGTTCTCCCAACCTCAGTATGTACTGATTCTGAAAGTTGAGGACTTAAGTGGGAGGCAGAATCAGCACATACTGAGGTTAGCAGAAAAGGGGCCCAGCAGCTATTTTAAAGGTCAAATATGGGTCTGCATTTTCCTCATCCACCATCATGTTTTGTGGCACACTAACTGCTCTCCAGATATCTACTCTGTTTAACCTACAAACTTTACTCAATCCAGGGTAATCTTTTCAAAGATTACATATAATAAAGCCACATCACTATTTATAGCTCTTAAATGTTACTGCTTTGATGATAAAAGACTAAATTTTTAACACGGCCATGGTTATAGTCCTGTTGCTGTCTCCATCTTCATCCCAGGGCATATCCCTTTTAGTACGGTGTGCTCCATCCACAATGGGCCTGTTTTTCTTTCCTATAATGTGACAAACTCCATTCTGCCCTATGGTCATCACACATGTTGTCCTACATCTGAAAACTCTGACACCGCCTCCACCCCTCTCCTTTCCCTTTTGCCAAGGTCTTTCAAATCTAAATTTAAGTTTTAATCATATAGGGATGCTTTACTGTTATCCCAATAGAAGTCAGTAAACATTGTTATCTTTTTCCATAGGCATAGGGTCTTTTTCTTTGTATCACTTATGACAGTTTGTATTTATCCATCACTTAGTAAATATTTGATTAATTTCTCTATTCCCCCTATAGAATCAAGGCCATATATGTACCCAGTAATATCTCTTCCATGCTTAATGTGTTTATTACACAAAAGATCAGAAAATATTTGTTGAAAGAATGATTAGATGATCATATACTTCAAAAGATTATTCTTAACAAATCCCCAAACAACATTAGATGGTGGTATAAATTTGTTTGCAATAAACACTCATTTTTTTGTTTTTTCATTTAAAAATTTATTGAAGTATATCATTCATTCATGAACATACATAAATAAGAAGGGTATAGTAAAAGTTGTGAGTTTACAACACATACAGGACTCCCACACATCACCCCATCACCACCACCTTGCATTGTTATGAAACCATGGTTACAAACTATGAAAGAGCATTTTCAAAACATTACTACTAAGTATAGCCAATATCTTACATTTGGTGTATTTTTCCCCCAACCCATCCAGTTAATGACACCCTGTATTAGTATTATGTAGTTGCTGTAGTTCATGAGAGAATGTTCTCATATTTATTCTGTTAACCACAGTCCATCTCCCATCTCAGGATTCATTGTATTATATAGTCCTATGCTTTATACAACACATTCAAAGTATACATTCAGTGGCTCTCATATTCATCACAGAGCTGTGCTATCATCACCTCAGTCAATTTTCAAACATTTTCAGTACTCCAAAAGGAAAAATCCCATATCCCATATCCCCTTACATCTTCCCATTGTTTACCTTTAGAATTGATATAGCATATTCTTTATCATTGCTTCAAAAATATTAAAATATTACTGTTAACTATTGTCCTTATGTTACATTAGTTGTAATTTTCCCACATATCACCATTTTCTTAACACTTTGTAATAGAACATTCTTATATTTATACTATTAACGACAATCTTTATCCACCACTGAAATCTCTGACATTTTCACACCAATGTTCATAGCAGCATTATTCAGAATTGCTAAAATATGGAAACAACCCAAGTGTACATTAACTGATAAATGGATGAACAAAATGTGGTATATACATACAATGGAATACTATTCAGCTTTAAGAAGAAATGAAATTGAGAGGCATATGACAATGTGGACAAACCTTGAGAACATTATCTTGAGTGAAATAAGCCAAACACAAAAAGGTAAATATTGTATAGTCTCACTGATATGAACTAAATACAATGAGTAAATTCATGGAGATAAACTCTAGAGTATAGGTTACTAGGAGATATAATGTGGGTTAAGAATGGGAGTTGATACGGTTAAGACTTTTAAAGAAATGTTTTTTTATATGCATCTTAAATGACAGGTGATGAATTGTGAGAGTAATGAAAAACAAGGGCTTACTAGAGACACTTAAAAATGAAAAAAGCAAACAAGAATATACTATTACTAATTGCAACTTTAATAGATGCAGAATATAAGAATGGTGAGTTGTTGTGCCCTTCAATGTTCATTCCAACATAGTTTTAGTGGCTATGTATGTTATACTTTAGAGTAACAGATTCAGGCATCTAATTTTTTTTCCAAAAACCATACCTTTGTAAAATGAAGTTATCTACATCTGTTGAAAGCAACATTTTTCTTTCTCTTATCAAGTTTCTGTAATTCCTTCCTGTATAAAATGGAGGACCTGGTTCAAAGTCTCAGCATATTGTGAATATAATTTCAGAATTTGTCCAATAAACAAATCTAGAGCAAGATTTTACATCATTCTCATTCTTGATAACAAGCAGATGTTCAGAGCAGCTTGTGTCCAATTATGATACAAATATTTAAAATCTGCATTGATATACAGTCTTCAGACTTTGTAATCAAAGGCAAAGATGAGTGTGCTTTTTCACAGAATTTATTTTTAATTATGTTTAATGGACAGCACAAGCTACAATGCATGAAGTCAGTGCTGACAGGTGGCACAAAATCTAAAGATGAACCAGCTTCCTTCACTTTACAATGAGGGTTTTGTGGTTGCATTATATTCACGCAACTTCTTAAAGTCACTTAACCACAATGACCACATAAACCCCATGTCATCTCCACCGATTTTCTAAGTTCTATTATGAAGCAAATGGCTTGTAATAGAATCCCTAGTTAAAATCAACCAAAAGTCACAGGGAAAATTAGGTTACAGTAAGGGAATCATGTGCATTATCTGGAAAAACCAAAACAACAGAAATGTATCAAAGAAACCACAAACACACAAATATTGTCTTAGGTATCTGCAGGTTCCATCCCTATCATTCTTATGAAAATGTTTTGTTGTACCTGTGTTGGTTATGACATAGTGGCACTCCTGACTTCATTGCAATAATTTTTAAAGTTCCTGTTTAGGATTTCCTTTACACAGCACTCCATAAAAAGTCTGTGGAGAATCTAACAGAGATCCTTAAAAACATACTGAGTAAATATTTGTCAAATTGTATTTTCTAAGCCCCTTCTTTATTGATTGTTTTCTTCAACAATTTATTCATAAAAACCTGAGATCCACTGAGAATTAAGTGAATCAAACAGGAGCAGAAAGCTATTGAATATCTAAGGAAAGATCCCATTCATCAAGCCTGACTTATTCAATGATCTTTTATTTCATCTCGTATTCACAGCATTGTAAGATTTTCTCATTTATCTAACATTGCACAGAAACAATATTAATAAATTGGATAATTATTTTATCAGTTAAATTCTTTAGCAATTAATGAAATGAGGAAAATATGTTTTTATATTATTATATAATTTTTAAAATATACAATCTAGAGGATAATATTGGTTAAGTTAGATCCAATCATTTTAGATTTTAGACTTTGATACATTTTGAAACCTTATGTTAAGGTAATAATTGATCCATCTACTCATGTTTTTGTTTTTTATTTACACCTTGAATGGTGTATATGAAATGTTGAATATGATAATTCAATGATCTAGTAGGCCTTTTCTGACTGATAATAATAAAAATACTTCACCATGGCTAGGTAGAATATTTATATGGCAATTATTTTCAAACTCATGTCAATTTATACTATAATTAATCTATTTATTTGAATAGAGGACTCCAGATTGATAAGTCATGTTTTTTTTGTGAAAGTATTTTACCTACATAGGAGGCCTTCTGTCTTGGGCAACATTTTTACATTTCTATAAATAAGATTTTACTTTAAATATTTTTACCTTTTACAACAGAAATATTAAGTGAGATACTAAATAATTGTCCTAATTTTTCCCAATTACATAAACATCTGATGAGTATTCTGCCACAGTATCTTTTACTACATTTTATTACTAAAATATAGGTTATAGAAACATGTATATTATGCTTATCTAATTCATGAGATGATCATCAACTTCTATGTAGCTAAACAGTATTAACATATAAATTACGTGAACAGAGGAAGATAATTGAATCATTTTCCAGATTATCACCTTCCTATGATTCATTCATTGGAAGATATACTGAAGTATGAGACTCACTACTAAAGGTGTAACTTCTAATGATCAATGTGATTGAGTAAAAAATTATTAGCTTGTGCGTTTTCTTAATATCTACCAGTCTCCCCAACTTCATTCTTAGGCACTTAGTGAGGTAAATATAAACAATGAGAAGAGGTTGCAAAGCAGGAAGTTTGCTTCAGACTAGAGTGGGAATTATTTAGGAGGGATCTAGAAAAATTGGCATGGAAAGAAACAGAAAATCCATATGAACAGTATAACAGAGACTTTTATATGGACAGTAAAACTCTGAAGATAAAATGTTACCATGCTGAGAAAATTAAGAGTGGATGAGAAAGATTTTAAAGATGCATTTCATACATTAAAATTGTTTTCACTTTCAAATCCATAGCCTCAAGAAATAGTTTAAAGATTAAAATAAGTTTTAACTACATTTTCTTTGGTGATTTGTGTTTTTGGAAACTACTATTTGGGGACTGGGCTAGCTGAGTGCCCACTTTAATTTTGGTTATATATGTTGAATATCTAAGGGAAATTGGCTTTTCAATTTGCCCAAATTTTTAAAATGGTTGGGATGTTAGTTTAACTTTCTTTTTCACTTTTTTCATGTGAAGATTTTATAAATGAATTTTATTTATTAGCAATAAAATTTGAAGAAAAATGCTGTTGATAGTCTCTCATTAACCAAGTCAATTTTATTATGACAGAAAATATTAATCATACTAAAATTTTTAAATGAAAAATAAGAACGTCTTTGAAATATTTCACATAAGTTAAAATAAATAAAAGCCGTGATAGATAAGGAGCTAGGAAAAGATCTATATGAGTATCTCTCTCTCTTACATATCTGTCTGTCTGTCTAACCATTCATCTATTTATCTATGTTTATGATGGTATTTTTTGAATATGCAAAAGTCTAGAAAAACATGAATTTCTGTAATAAATAAATGATTGAATAATATATGATGCAACCATAATAGGAAACAGTATAAAAATTTTAAATATTTAGTTAGATCTGCAAGTATTTTTCAGAGACATACCTATGAATTGTTAAATTTTAAACATCAATATTTACAGTACTATGATTAATTTGATTCAATTTTTAGTATAAAGGAAGCATAATATGTTAAGTATTTTTATAAACACAGAAACTTATTTAGATTAAAGCAAAGCAAACTATAAATACTTTTAATTTCAGGGAGTTAGGACTACAGTAAGTAAAGGTATATTACTAGCTTCTTGTTTTAAATTCCATAAAGTTGGATATTTTACAATGGACATTTTTTTTTTTTTTTTTTTTTTGGTTATTTTATAAAATCCAATTAAGTGATTAGGGATTTACATATTTTAGATAAGTCAAGTACTTGCAGTGTGATAAAGACCTGTGACTTAATTTTAAGGACAGTTAAACATGCTTGCTCCAATTGTACATGTCTATAGCAATGCAGGTTAACCCTACAGTATCAAATATATAAATATCTATTGTTATTGGTTAAATTATGAGCTTAAAGATGACTTCTATAACTGCACCATTCCAATGTTATACCCTAATTGAGATCAAGTTTGATGATTAAATTTCCAAATACCAAATATCCTGTACATTATAAGTAAAGAACTCCCAGTATTTTGAAAGTAAAAGAGTATTTCCTATTAAATACCAGAACTGCACAATAGAAGTCAATAGAAGAAATGCCATATAACAGGTTAATATTTACTGCAGGAGAGGTAGAGTTGTTTTTCCTCCTTCCTCTATTGACAATCATAAACAGATACATGAGCTTTCTGGATGCAAATTTTAAGATCCTGTGAATTGCTGTTATTTCACCCATCTCAGGGCTGTAAAGAAGGTTTGAAGTTATCTGTTATTTCCTCCAGTATCTTGAACATGGGCAAGAGCATCTGTCTTATGACAGTAAATATGAAAGTTAAGGTAGTTACTGGAACTTTCTCCTTGAAGGTAAAAGTAAGCATATCTATCTATTTGTATTTTCTATCAATCCCTAACTAATTCAAGAGAAAAATGGGAACAAATAGGCTAGTTCTGAAGCTATTTTTATGATCCAGGTGGGACATGTAGATTACAGGGTAGTGGCACTGTAGGTTATATTTAAGACATATTTGAAGGTAGAACAGTTCCTGCAGGGTGTGATAAAGAAGCCAAGAATGATTCTGTGACAATTGAAAGATCCATTGGAATGCCAACAGATGACAGCAGATGCCATAGAGAAGAAAAGCTAACATTAAAAGAAACTAAGAAGGCTTAACCAGTGCTGAAGAATGGAAATCAAGAGAGTAGTATTCTGGATGCAACGTGAAGAGAATGTACCACAAAGAGTACATCAAAGTGTGTTAACAGCAATATTTTGCCATAAGGTCAGTGAAGACCAAGACATGATTTATCATTGGCTTAATCAACCATTGATTATTGGTTGTACAGGACATCAGTTTTAGCAAACTGATGAGAGCTAAGCACAGAAGAAGAATATAAGATTACCTATCTTACCTCTAAGCCCAATCCTATAAGAGCAGTGGGAGGATAAAATAATAGCTGCCAGTGTTTGAGAGAGCTGCAGAGAACACAAGTGCCTTCAGGGGAGAGCAATATCTCTGCTAGTGTAAAAAAGTTATGGGGATGATTAAAAAACATTTTGAGGATGACAGATTTTGAACATTAGAAGGCAAAGAGAAAGAATTTCAGGAGTTGGATGATGTAGCCACATGGCAGTTTGATGTAATTATGAATTCCGAAAATCTATATTAGATTATGCTTGTAAACTGATCTGTTCATCTGGGCATGATTAAGTTATAATTGGGGCTTTGATTGGACCACGTCATTAGGGCGTTGAGCCCCACCCCTTGGTGGGTGGAGGAATCAAATATAAAAGGCAAGGCAAAGGACAGTGGAAGTAGTTTTGATGTTGGAGATTTGATGTTGGAAAGAAGGCCCCAGGAGAAGAGAAGTGAGATGTTCACCTGATAGTCTACAGCTGACCTTGTGGAGGAAACAGAGGAGTTAAGCCTGAAAAGAAACGCAGGCCCTGGAAGAGAGGAACCCAAGAAGCCTGAACCCTGGCAAACGTCGGCAGCTGTCTTGCTCCAACAAGTGGCAATGGACTTTGGTGAGAGAAGAAACTTACGCTTTATGGCCTGGTAACTGTGGACTTCTACCCCAAATAAAATACCCTTTATAAAGACCAACCCATTTCTGGTATTTTGCATTAGCACCCCTTTGGCTGACTAATACAGATGAGGAGAGATAAGGAGACAAAGGAAGGTAGTTAAGGAGTCATACAGATATTGGTTGCAGGTGATAAAGGGTGACCTTGTTTTTCTGACTGATATAAAAAGGACAAAAGGCAATGAATAGTCTGAAGATGGGGTTATCTAAGCCGTCATATATTAATATATTACATATACAATCATATATATGTATATCCATCTGTTCCTTATTCCCTACTTCTGTTACAGCGGGGTTCTTATTATTCTCTTTTCATTATGCCAGTTCTGTGAACCAATCATCTTTCAGTTGCCCTATAGCTTTCCCCAAAAAGGGAATACATGTTACTTTCTCTCTGAGTTATTGCTTTTCTTATGGTACTTTCTCACCCGTGCAGAGCCAAAGCTGAGGGAAATGGCTCTTAGTATTGCTCTCTCTTTGTAAGCCAAATGGAAAATAACAGCATTTTTAAACACCTGTTTTGAGATTCTTCTAGTTACAGAAAATAGTTAAGCATGATATAGATGAGTAGTGAAAACAAACTGAATCCTTAAAGAATAATGCAATGATACTCAACTGTGAAGCAAAATTAAAACAACAAAAAATTTCATGGATCTTCTAGGAGCAGGTACACTGAACGTTAAACAAAACACTCTTCCTAAACCACTGCAGCTTCCTTAATCCAGGATGCCATCTGTTATGTGGAGTGTGACTTTTCTCTTTTTTTCAGGCACATTGATCAGAATAAACACATCTTATAGTAACTTGCTGTTGTCTAATTAACCTTGGTGGCAGTGATTTCCATCAGATGTTGAATTAAGCTGGAGAGTGGGAAAAGGGACAGATTTTTAACTACCTATTACACTCAGGTGAATACATACAAGCATTTTCTGTGCATAGATTGAATATCTCATAAATATGCAGCATCATTTTAAAATGTAGGTGGATATTCCTCTAATGAATACATTTTTAAAAGTTTGTCTAATTTTGCCATTTGTTTCCTCACTAAAACCACATCTGTCATTACCTGAGAATCTTATATTTTAATATTAAAAAAGATAAATATTTTTTTCAAAAACAAACATATTAAGCTACTTAGAGGCATCTATTTTCTGCAACAATACAGTGACAAGGATTTTTTTTTCAAACAGGAATCCTTGGACATTGGTAGAGATGTAACATCATACATATGAACCACTTCTCCATCGTCCCTTTTTACCCATTAGTAATTCAAGTTGTAGAAACCCCATAATTCACCAAAATATGCAATAGAACAAATTCATATAAAAGCCCATTGGAACAAATGTATCCAGTCTCCCACAGAAGTCTTAAATTCATATGGAGTAATAGGCTGCAGTTCAAAGCATGATTTAATCAGCTTTTTCCAAACCTGACTATGCTTCAGGAACACAGACTCCTGTCTACCCCAGGGATATTGCATCATAGTACCTGAAGGAGCATTATTGTCGCTATTTTTAAAAGGTCTTCTAAGTAATCTCAATGCACACCGGGGTTAAAACCACTGGTTTATGTGATGTGAAGTTTTAAAAAATATTTTCATAAAAAAGCATGCAAAAAATGTATCTAAGAAATTCCTTTTGGTTAAGTTATTAATATTCAAAAGTAAGAAAATAATTATCCATTTAAAATCATTAACCTTCCAACATAAGTTAGTTTATCAAATACTTTATTATCTGGCAGTTCTTTTTGTATGGAAGCATGAGCTAGAGGCACTTTAAGTAAAGAGGAGATAAAGAATATGAACGTGGATGCTGGAGGATAGTTAAGGCAAACCTAACATTTTCACAATTGTATGAAACATTTCAGCTAATGAAAGTGCCCGTGCTCCACCTAACATTAAGTTGCATCAGTGCTTAATTAGTTTCATTATAATTAAATTTTCAGATGAGAATAATGACCAGGCTAACTAGCAAGGGAGGTATATTAGACTAGGGTTCTCTAGGGAAACAGAACTGACAGAAGATATCTGCAAATATTATGAGATTTTATAAAAATTGTCTCATGCAACTGTGGGGATGCACATCTACATTCTGTAAGGCAGGCTGCAAGCTGGGTACTCCAGTGAAGGTTTTCAATGAATTCCCTAGAAGAAGCTGTATGACTGAAGTAGATATGAAAACTCTTGTTTCTGACTGCTGAAATCTTCATTTCTCTTTAAAGCCTTCAACCAATTGGATGAGACTTCTCGCATCGTTAAAGGTAATCTCCTCAGGTGATTATAGATGTAGTCAACCATAAATACAATCAACTTAACTGATTATTTAAGTACACAAAATGTCCTTATGGTAACAATCAGACCAGTGCTTGCTTGACCAAACAATTGGGCACTGTAACCTGGCTAAGTTGACATATGAAGCAAACCATCACAGAAGGATAATATGCAGGTTGTAAGATTTCTTAAGCCATGTATTAAAACTGAATTAATTATTTCCCTTTAGTCTTGACCATATATATAGATATTATTCTCAGTAATCATATATCACAAAGTACTGACTGCATGATAGATGCCATTAAATAGAATCAAATGTTTTTGGCCAATTTGTCAGAAAACTCATGGCATAGTTCCTTGACTAAGTAATAAGATATTCTTAAGCTGTAAAACAACCTGCATAGTGTTTGTGTGGAGAAACTTGATGTGAGACTGCAAGTTTTCCTTCCATATCTATTCCTGTTTTTTAAAATTCTGAAATTCCATAATTATTTTGTTGCCATTTTTCAAATGTTATACTGCCTTTTTTTCTATATTAAAAAAATTGTATTATAATTAAATTATATTAGAAACATGCTTGTGATAACTAATATATCACTTCACTAGATTATTAGTAAGACTTAATTAACATGTAGTTTTTGTTGTTGTTCTTGTTAGAAGACATTAGATAATGTTTGAGTGTACTTGAGTAGGAGGAAGAAGAAAATCACAAAATGAAAAAAAAAGCAGAAATACAGTGATCTTTGACAACTGATATATATATTCAACTGATCTTTGACAAAGGAACAAAAGCAATACAATAGATAAAGAATAGTCTTTTCAACTAATTATGCTAGAACAACTTGCCATCCACATGTATGTAATGAGTATAAAAAGGGACCTAACAACCTCACAAAAAATAAACTCAGAATGGATCATAGACCATTTCCATAAATGGAAAATACAAAATATTTCCATAAATGGGAAATACAAAAATCTATAAAACTTCTGGAAGATAACATAGGAGAAAATCTAGGTGACCCTGAGTTTGATGATGACTTCATAGATAAAATTCCAAAAGTATGATCAATGAAAGAAAAAGTTGATAGTTTAAATTTCATTAAATTTAACAATGTACAGTCTGTGAGGGCACTGTTAAGAGAATGGAAAGACAAGCCATAGACTTGGAGAAAATATATGTAAAACACTTATCTGACAAAGAATTTGTATCCAAAATTTGCAAGGAACTCTTAAAACTCAATAATAAGGAAACAACAACCCAATACAAAAATGATCAAAAGGGCTGAACAGATACCTCACCGAGGAAGATATACAGATGGGAAAATTATATAAGAAAACATGTTTAAAATGGGTTACCAGTGCACATCTATTAGAATGGCTATAATCCATAACACCAACACCATCAAATGCTGGGAATGCAAAATGGCACAAGCATTTTGGGAAAAAGTTTGACAGTTTTTACAAACTTAAACGTAAGCCTACCATGTGATCCAGCAAGTGTGCTTTGTTTTAATTTGCTTGGCACTCAAGAAAATACTATGCAAATGCTGTTTTATTAAACAATGGAAATTTATTAGCTCACATTTTGAGAATAGAATAAGTCCAAATCAAGGCATCATTAAGACATGTCTTCTTCTGGAAGACTGGCATTCTGGAACTGGCTGCAAGTGATCCTTGCTAACTGGGCTCCTCTGTCACATAGCGACATACATGGCAGGCTCTCCTGGGCTATCCCTTGTCTTCCAGGTACAGTTGACCTTCAGCTTCTTGCTTCCTGTTGTTTTCTATCTGTCTGAATTTCATTCCACTTATAAAAGAATCCAGTGATAATATTAAGACCCATCCTGATTGAGGTAGCCCACATCTTAACTGAAGTAACAACATCAGAATGTCCCACTTACACTGGGTCCATACCCACAAGAATGGATTAAATTTAAGAACATGTTTTACTAGAGTACATAGCTTCAAGTCCCAGTGCAACAGAAGAGTAAAAATCTAGTCACTGCTATTGTCAAGGCACCCAATAGTCACACACCAAATATTATCAGCATATGACTTCCATTTTCCCATTGCATTCCCATCTCATCAAGCATCACTGATGATGTGTGAGTTAAAGGAAGACTCTCTAAAGAAAGCAGATTAACTCAGTAGGATAAAGCTAGATTTTTATATTTTGTTCTGTGTATTAAGGTATTTTTTCATTATTTCACACTATTATGGTTACTTTATATTGTGCAAAAATTATATACTTTTTGTTACTCAAAGATAAAATAATATGCAATTATAAATTTGACATCTTCTGTAGGATTTGAAAAACAAAAAATTACTGAAGCCCTCTTAATATTACTCACACTGGAATTTGACCCAGTGTGAAATGGTAGATGTGGAGAGATGAGCTAAAAAACACACACGGCTCAGTCCAGGGTCATATATTTTTCTTTGAATTAGCAGATTGTTTTCAGAAACCAGGGCAAAAGCTGTCAGGATCCTTGCTCTGCGTTCCGTGCTATTCCTTGCAGGGTCAGTGGATAATAAAGTTTCCTCCTCACATTATCTAATCATGGGCGAGGCTTCTAGCTTTATTACAATTACTGTACTGGATGATAGAATGCAACGATTATTGGCTCAGCTTTCCTGGCCTGGTAAAGCATGAGTTGGGAAGAAGTGTTGCTCTGTGAATTTGGCTCAGATACAAAAACGTATTTCTCTTTTTCACCAGATGTCTGTTTGTCCTTTGTATACACGTGACTGGGCCAAGAATAAATCAGCAATCATTTAAACTGATCAAGACTCATGTTTTACATTCACATATCTAAACCTAGGTCAAAAATTCGGAATTCAGAGGTGCCCAAGACCCTAAGTAATGTAGTAGCTTATTTTCAAGATGCACAATTGAATCTGATAACAAAATGAATTCAAAACATATTTGTACAAACTTTAAAGTTGAAATTAGGAAAGAAAGCATGAGCTTTGAGTTGATATGGCCATTTTCAGAGTTTCAGAAGTATATATGAGTTTAGGTATAATTCTGATTCAGGTAGATTTTTTTCATTGGATTTTGCTGTTTCTTGAAGCCATTTTAGATTCCAGCTATATTGCAGCTGTATCAGAGCCTAAAATCAAAGATCAAACCTAAATTGTTACATATACACAGTAATCATCATCAGTCTCCATCTTCAATGAGTGGGGAAGCTGGAGTCTGATATTAAAGTGTCTTTTTTTTTAATATATCCTAGTATGGTGTAACATCATGATTGATACATTTTCTCCATCTTGAGAAATTGCCCATTGCAAAAGCTGCCACCATGGTAATCTGTTTGGATTTCCTCAGAAAATTGAACATAGAATTGCCATATGACCTTATATCCTTATAATGTTCTTCAAAATTCTGATTTATTTTTGAATGATATAATGTATATATTCTTGGTATATACCCAAAACAATTAAAAGCATGGACCCAAACAGATATTTGTACACCAATGTTCATAGCAGCATTATTCACCATAGCCAAAATGTGGAAGTAACTCAATTGACCATCAGCAGATGAATGGATTTAAAAATTGTGGTATTCACTCAGTGGAAATTCAGCCACAAAGAGTAATGAAGCTCTGATATATGCTACAATATGGATGGACCTTGAAGACATTTTCAATGACATAAACCAGATACAAAAAGACAAATATTGTATCATCTTGCTTATAAGAAATACATAAAATACACAGATTCATAAAGCATATAGTAGAGTATGGGTTACCAGGAACCAAAGGGGAGATATGAGGGATGTCCTTGCTTAATGGGTTCAGAATTTCTGCTTGGGATAATGAGAAATTTGGAATAATGGATGTTGGTGATGGTAGTACAATATTGTGACTATGATTAATAACATTTAATTGTATACTTGAAAGTGGTTAAAATGGGAAATTTTGAGTTGTATATATTTAATTACAATAAAAAGTGATGGTAACACAGCATTGTCAATGTAATTAACAGCCCTGAGATACATATATCTGAAAGTTTTTGAAATGTGGTACAGGCATAAAAATTTAAAATAAAGGAAAATAAAAAGGAAAATGATCAAAAGTACACAGTAAAATAAGCCCACATTATAGAAAAGATGTAAATGAACAGATTTTATCACATTGAAATTACTATTTTATGATACAATTTATCATATATAAAAATAAATACAATTATATTGTGATGCCCTTTTGGAAGTCATTGATAATCCGACCAGTGAAGGATTTTTCTATAGCATTTATAAGTTTGATTCATGTTCTTCACAATTTGAACATAATATATGTGAAAGTAAAATTTTTATTCTTGGTGCTCTATTTTTGGAACTTATTTTTAATCATAAAACTTCTTAATGTTTTATTGAAGTAATATAGAGGCGGTGTTTAAAAGGCCACAAATCTGTTTTTCAGCAAATGCATTATCAGGTTAAGTCTCATGATTTCATTATAATTGTGGTCTAATTTTCTAAGTCATCATAGGATATGGAAAAATCTTTTAAATTTTGAACATTTGTATCTTGTAAAACCCATCAGGTTTTTAAAATGACAGTGAATGTTGAAAGCTGAATTACAGTTTTAAAGCCACATGGAGCAATCAAAGCTCGATTCCACTCTATTGAATTTATGCCAAGACATTTCATGTAATGGTCATATTTTTAGCAAGTAAGGAAAAGCACCACATTTAAAAATAAGCAACTTGAATAAGAAACAAAGGATCACATTAAAATTTGCCCTAAAATTAAAATTGATTGGCTATGTGCATGCATTATAAATCTTTTTTTAGTACTAATTATGATTTTAGTCTTTTAACATAGATCTTTAGAAATTTTTTCACATTGGTATCTTTGAAAGATCATGCCAGTTTTCGTTGTGCAGTGTTCTCAAATATTGCATACAAATTATGAAAAGGAAGCTTTTCAAATATCCTTATAATGTTCTTCAAAATTCTGATTTATTTTTGAATGATATAATGTATATCCTCAATATATGATAATTTCCTTGATGATAGAGAATCAGCCTTTTAGGGATTTTTATTTCCAATGAGATAAATAATGCTCAATTATACTCATTGAATTGCATTAGATTAAGTTAAAATGAGACTAATGTAATTGCATTTTACCAAAGAAAGCTATTTAACTTTTATTAAAAGTTTATGTTTATTCATAGATAAGGATATTTTTCAGGATTTTTAATAGAAAGTATTATGTCTGTCTTAAAATAAATCATTTAAAATGTCACTTCTATACAATTAAAGGTTAATAATTAGAATCAACTATTATTAAAACATATTTTACTCTCAGGCAAGTGGACCAATATACAAAGGCCTCATTTCTATCTGGTAACTTTATACATCAATTTTTATATATCTATAAATGCATGGAGACCTTCAATTTCTTGCTTCATGAAGCATTTTTAACAGACTTTTAAAATTCTTTTTGTTGCAATCATTGTCATGTCTGTGGGTAATTTTATCGTATTCATGATAATGGGTTAATCAGAGTTCCATGGTAATATGTAAGTGAGGGATTGCCTAAATTTCCATCTATAAGACCTTCTTTAATATCTTTGTAAAAAAATGTTTGGGAAGAGTAAAAAAAATACTGAGAGAAAAATTTAAAGAAAAATATTTTTTGTCAATAAAAGGAAATTTATTAATCCTCTCTTCACAGCAATTTCAAATGAAATATTGAAATACAGCAAGCAAGGAACTCAATTCAATTGCAATTCATGAAAAAGCTTTTGCCTGGGTTTGATTTGATGTAATGTTCAGCAGAAGAATGAAGACATTTTTTAGTATAGAAGAGATGGACAAGCAAACAAACAAAATTCTAAAACCAACTAGAAGTGAAAACGTTCCCCGCCCCCAGACACTCTTCTGTAGTGAAGACAAATAAAAACACTGAAATCTTGTTTTTATATAAGGTCAATAGATCATATGTCAGGAAATTGGACAGATAAATAAAATGTGCCATGTGTTAGGAGAGAGAAGCAAAATATAAGACATTTTCAATAAAAATGATAATGAGTACAGTTCATAAAAGTCTAAGAATTATAAATAAAAAGTCATCAAGGGGAACGGATGTGGCTCAAGCAATTTGGTGCCTGCCTCCCACATGGGAGGTCCCAGTTCAGTTCCCAGTGCCTCCTAAAGAAGACCAGCCACAACTAGCCACAACAAGCAGTGAGCAGAAATGGCTCAAGCAGTTGGGCAATCACCTCCATGTGAGGTCCCTGGTTCAGTTCCCAGTGCCTCCTAAAGAAGACACAAACAGACAAAGAACAGACAGATGAGGGAGGATAAAAATTAAAAAAAAAAAACATAACAATATAAAATCAGCTAGAAGAAAAAAGTCATTTAAAAGAAATACTTTTATGCTTATTGAAATATGTAGAATGAGGATTTCTTAAAAAGGAACTAAGTGAATTAACACTGATATGTAGATTTAACAAATATCTATTCACTTTAAATATTTTAGATTTAAATTCTTAGAGTGATTAAGAGACAAGACCTCTGTGGAAAAATGGGATGTGCTAGAAATTTATATACAAGTTTTCTCAAAAATGTGTAATTAGAAGAAATCTAAGAAAAAACTTAGTGCAGTTTTGTGTATAGTCAGAAATAAGCTGTTCACATTCTTGATGTGATGTGGAATGAATTTGCCCTGAATGAACAAATCTTAAACTTTAAGATTTCTCTCTTACATTGACCCTTCCAAGTCCGTTTACCTAAATTTACATTTGTAATTTTGTATTTTTAAAGAACACCCAATATTTGTATAGGTCTCATGGCCCAAAAAACTTTGATTACCCATGGAGATATTATGGCCTAGATTAAAATAATAGACAGAATTATCAAAGACGTTATGTTCATCCTTATCAACTTCTTATGTGTCTTTACCTAAATATTAACCTATCTCCATGTTAATAGAGCAGTTTCAAATCACTCATTTGCAAGGTTTTCTGTAATAGCTTTTAAGTTTCTCTGTAAGAAAGAAAATTAAGTTGCTGTAATTGCTTTTAGATCAGACAGAAATGTTCATCAGGAATTGCTCACAACAGTTGAATAGCAGCTGCACTTGTCGT
The DNA here is from genome assembly GCA_026826555.1 of Tolypeutes matacus. Lineage (NCBI taxonomy): Eukaryota > Metazoa > Chordata > Mammalia > Cingulata > Chlamyphoridae > Tolypeutes > Tolypeutes matacus. The sequence goes on along the minus strand of JAKSZT010053887.1, from coordinate 6,808,804 downwards.
ACTTCTAATGTTGATGGTCTGTAGCATTTCTTTCTTAAGCCAATATTTTAATAGAGTAGCAAGAACCTGGAGAAAAGCAATGCCAACTTTTCAATAAGCAAAATGACTCTAAAAAAAAAGTAAAATTTAATTATGATGTTAAATTATATTTTCAGATATGTTGATCAAATTGTAATTGGTGGTATGGTGGTTTGGGATTGTATGTACCCCAGAAAAAACGTGTTCTTTAACTTAATCCATTCCTGTGGCTGCTTCAGTTCAGGTGTGGACCAACCCAGTCAGGATGGGTTTTCATCCTATTACTAGAAACCTTTATAGGCAGAATGAAATTTTGACAGAGAGAAAGCTGAGGGAAGCAAGAAGTTGAAGTTCAATGGAACCAGAAGAGAAGGGAGAGACCAGGAGAGGTCACCATGTGAATTGCCATGTGACAGAGGAGCCCAGGACCAAGAATTACTGGAAGCCAGCTTCAGATCCCCAGTCTTTGGGAAGAATACTGCCTTGATGATGCCTTGATTTGGACTTTTTCCTAACCTCAAAACCATGAGCTAATAAATTCCTATTGTTAAGTCTATTTTATTGCATGGTATTTGCTTGAGCAGCCAAGGAAAACAAAATAGGTGGTTTTACTACCTCTTACCTAAGTGTGTGTCTGAGTGTGTGTTTGGCCACAGGAGAGGAACAGAGAGAAAAAATGGAAGTAAGTGCTAAAGGGAAAAAGGCATAGCAGAGAAAGAAGAGAAGTGGGTTCTCAGCTGCTAAGTTAAGATTCTTTATTTTTTTCCTAACAAATCAATTTTATTGATTAAATTAAGATTCTTTTATTATTATTGCAAGGTTATCAGAAGAATGCAGAGTCTAATTAGTCTCAATATATGAATTCTGAAGTTTTTGACCCCCATTATCTCATTAATGAATAGAACCTTGGCAGAAATTTGAGTGTCATACTTAACAGCATCTAAAGGTAGTTTCAGATGGTCAATATATCTCAGTTACTTGTCTCTCCACCAGATCCTATTAAGAGGCTGTTCATTGATCTGGATATAAAAATGAAGAAATCTGTTTGATAAGAGAGACAGAAAGGGTGCTTTCCCTACATTTTTAAGAGGGTAAATTACTTATATTCTTATGAATTTTAAAAGGGTTTATTTTTTATCCCCCTATATGCATTTTCATTATGGTATTATTATTTTACTATATGTGTATGTAATTTTCTAAGTATAAATTCCATAGTAAATGAGAGAAAATGATAATAATTAGTGTTACTATGTAAGTTTTCCCACAGCATAAAGTGACTTATTCTTAATTTTTTACAACATTCCTGTGACCCATACCTTTCACTTTACCTTCTCCTACACAGTATTTATAATGAATGTTTTTCCCTAAGTTTGAACTAACTTTATATTTTCTAGAGATATTTTACATTCTGTGACAGATTGAATTATGAAGCCCAGAAAAACATGTTCTTAATCTCAATCCATTCCTGTGGGTAAGAGCCCATTGTATAAAGGAGATTTTGAAGATGATATTTGCAGTTAAGGTGTGGCCAACTGAATAAGGTTGGGCTATAACCCAGATTACTGAAGTCCTTTATAAGTAGAATGAAATCCAGACATAGACAAAGAAAGCCACCTGAAGGAGAAAAGGCTGGAAGACAACAGAACCCAGAAGAGAAAGGAGACACTACCACCATGGGCCTTGCCATGTTACGGAAAAGCAGAGAACCCAAGGATCACCCACACCTAGCTCCAGAGTGTCACAATCTTCTGGGAGAAAGCATCACCTTGATAACATGGTTTTTTACTTCTCCTAGCCTCACAGTCATGAGCCAATAAATGCCTGTTTTATAAGCCAACCCATTTTATGGTATTTGTTTTAGCATCTGGTATTCTACATACATGCTGTTCACACACTGTCTGAACACCACTAATATTTTAAAAAAACGTCTCAATTGGATGTTACTCGTGTATTCTTTCCTATGCTTAATGCTCCATACCACTTTGTACATTCCTTGTATAACTATCTCATTGTGTCTTTAATTACAGGCTTGTATGTACTTATTTTACTATTATTGATTGTAAATGAACAAAATAAGACTCCTTATTTATCCTTCTATTCACCCTCTTTCCCATCCCCACTCTTATCCCCACCACCACACTTGTGTCTAAAAATTTGTAGAGACAATATTTAACATAGAAAACAGCACTGACTACATTTTAAGTGATGTATTTTTTATCATTTGATCCAGTAGACATCATTTGAGAGATTCTTCGTTCTAATTCAAACAACCCTGTGGAAAAGGTATTGCAATTATTTATGCTTTACAGATAAAGAAGCTCAAAAATACTCAACAAGTTTAAAGGTTGTGTTCAAGTTCACAGAGCTGTAACATAGAAGAGCAGGTTCTTGAATACAGGCCCACTAAACACAAAGTCCGTGCAATCTCCATATGCTCTGATGTTGAGTTATGTACGATAAGGTTTTAAATCTCTAAACACTATGAGTTATTAAGCCTTACATATTAGTATTCTTGGCATTAATAACACTTAAAGGGGAAGAGAATGGTAGCAATGAATTCAGATATTCATATAATATGCTATGAATACTAGTTATTCTTATAGAGTAAAAAGGTTGATTTTTTTTTTTAACACATATACAAAAGCCTCAAAAATTCTATGTGGAAGAATTTGTTCTCTCTCTTGCTTATAAACTTAAGCAGTTCAAAATGTCTGTGCCTTTGGACACAAGGAGGGTTTATATTATTTGTGATCTTTTCCAGGCAATCAGACATACATTAATTTTTATTATTTTTTGCTTCAGGCAAAGGTCACTCCATGGTCATTCCATGACAGTAGCCTGTTCTTTCAGCCATTCTCTCCTGGAAAGTCATCTTTCAAGTTCTCAGTCAGAACAAAGGCAATTTAAATCCTCGTTAGTGCCATTTATTCATTTCCCCCTTAATATTTTATTGAGAAAATTTTTTAAAATGTGGAAAGATTGAGATAATTTTACAGTGATAACTGACATATCTGCTACCTAGATTTTATCATGCTTGCTTTATCACACAATACCCCTCTGTCTATCATCCATCATTCCATTCTTTTTTTGTTATGCAGTAAAGTAAGTTGTGGAAGGCAGTCCACGTGTCATGAGTTAAGTTTATGACTTTATTTCCCCTTTGAGATAAAATTTATATAACACAAATGTAGACCTCTTAGGTGTACCAACCCATGAATTCCAACAAATGAATATACCTCTATTAAGATTTACAACATTACAATCAATCCTGAGATTTCCCTTATTTGCTTTCTCAGTAAATCCCACTCTCATCAACTCAGAAACAATTGTTGTAATTTTGTCTACCATAGATTAGGTTGGTCTGTTCTAGAACTTCATATATTAATGCATATTATATGTATTCATCTCTGTAAGGCTTCTTTCATTAAAAGTTTGTTCATTTTTATTCTTGAACAGCATTCCACTGTATGAATATGCTACAGATTGCTCAGCTGTTCACATATTAATGGGAAATTGCTCTTTCGAGATTTTGGCTACTATGATCAAAGCTGTTATAAATATTTTTGGCATATAGCTACAATTCGTCTATAGCAAAACCTAGACATTGAGTTGTTGGATACTCGTGATAGATATATGTGTAATTTTATAAGTGCACCTACACATTAAAAAAAATTTTTTTTAAGTCAACAAAAACCATCCTTTCAATAAATACCAAGTGTTTGAGTATTTCTATAATAATTATATTATTATCTAAATTATGGCTTTAAAAAGGTTGTAGAGATGATAGTGTTGTAACATACTTGCTTTTCAATAAACAAACTTAAATGAGTGAATATATGAATGGTTGAAAATTTCCCATCTTTTGATATCTATTTTGGAGCAATGAAATGTGTTTTAATAGAATTATATTGTAGACAGATACAGCTATGGCAAAATTTTAACTAAATATATCCTATTTTATATGGAAGAGAAAAATTCCTAAAAATATTCAGTTGCTATCATTAACATATAAGATAGAATCTATTATTATAACCTCAGTAAGAAACACTTCAATATTAAAAAATTGCTGCCATGAAATAAAAATCAGTTTTTATTTAGTATATTTAGTCACAAAATACCCATATACATATACACTCAGGCAATATTTTGGGATGAGATTAATTCAATTTTGAAGCATAGCACATGGCATACTTTAGTCAAGGTTATGCCCACTTATTCCAATTTTCATGAATTGTAGAATATATATATATTAAAGACAGACCTACTATTAATCTATGCCCCATAAAACAAAAGATATAAAATGATGAATCAAAAGCTAACATTCCTTCATAGTATAAATCATATTCTTATTTGGCTAATAATTCTTTATAATTACATAGCATTTCTAATTTACATATATCTTTACCTTATATATACTATTTAAGAATCACCTTATTTCATTGGTTTCTTTCTTCTCATTTTATGGTTTTGGCTCAGAAATGTACAAGCCATAAAAACACAGCCTGAAGGATTTCCTTCTGGTTCCAAATTCTGGGCTCTTTCATTTTACTCTACTGCCCACAATTTTTATCTGTTGTAGAGTAAAAATAAAATCGAGAAAGTGTGACATTTATTTCCCACTTTGTTACATGTAAAATTCCATCCATTTCACTCTTCATCTTGATTTTGTCTCCTAGTTCATACTACTACTATGAAAGTCCATTGGTTTACTGAAAAATGCTTGAAATTTTCCACACAAAAGTTACTTTTTAAAAATTCTATAAAGTAGTTACATTAATGAGCATGTTGCATGGAATTATTGGGCAATCTCTGCCAAAGATTTTTATAACCTACCTTTTGCATGGAGCCAGCTGTTTTTTGTTTTTTGTTTTTTTGATACTGCAGACAGGTTGTCTTATGTGTAAAGTTACATGAAGACATTTTTAAAAAGAACATGAGCAGAGCTTAGAGCGCCAACTTTTTTGTCATTGTTAATTAGAATGCCAGTATTAGAGAAAATTCCTGGTTATAGGGACCAGAAGCTTCTCTGCCACAGAATAAGTCAAATCCCAAATATAACATCAGGAAATAACAAGGCTGCTAGCAGTGTCCTGCACATGCTAGAGAAGCAAACTACAATCTGTCTTCCAGAAAATACCACCTGGACACTTTGAAAAGGAATGTTTCTGGCAGCCTCCCAAAGGACAAAATTATCCCTCTTGAATTTTATTAGAGTGGAAATTTGATGGAGGACGTTAGAAAAAAAATTGTAACAAATATAAGAGTTTCTCTAGGCTATATATTTAAGAGTGGGATTGCTGGGTTTGGAGTATATTCATATCCAGTTTTTTTGTTAGCATTTTTTCTTTATTTTTAATGGAGCTTTAGATTACATAAATGTTACACTGAAAATATAATGGATTCCCATAACCTGCCCCCCTCCCACACTTTCCCCCAATAACATCTTTCATTAGTGTGGTACATTCGTTACAATTGATGAAGACATATTGAAGCACTGCTACTAAGCATGGTCTATAGTTTACATTATAGTTTAAACTTTACATGGCACAATTTTGTAGGTTTTGACAAAATGTATAATGACTTGTAACCATTTTGCAATATCATACAGAACACATCCAATGTCCCAAAAATGGCCCAGGTTACACCTATTCTTCCCTCTCCCTCTTCGTAGAACCTCTGGTGACCACTGTCTTTATGTTAATGTTACAAGTTCTTCCATTTCTAGAATAATAATAGGTCTACTTCAGTCCTTAGTTACATTCCCCCTTTACATTTGTTTGTTCCTCAATCTTGAGGATTTGGGGATGGGGATGCTCACTCTGCTTCTCAGTGAAAGGGGCTTAGATCCTATTGGACAAATGGATGGAACTGTCTTGCTTGTAGTTGTAGATATAGATTTTTGGCATGTTGTTTTGGGTGTTGCCCATCATCATTCATTTGTTAGTTGTCCTGGGCGAGTCTGATGAACTGGAGAGTAGGTATTGGCTGCAACTCTGCTGAGATTCAGGGTTCACCTGGCATATGAACAGTCAGAAGATTTAAGTTTCTGGGACATATATTTAATGGTATAGTGCTAATTATAGGTTCAAATAAATGGTGCAGAAGAACCATATGTAGGAAAATTATAAATGAGTCTAGTTCTGTACATTGGGGAGATCATTATCATATATTCCAAGGTAAGGCTTGCCAATAGGATGCATAGTCCTGGGGTTGTCTGCCCTGTCCGTAGTGTCTAGAGGTCTTTAGAACCTTCAGGACCACCCTTTCTTGAGACACTGTTTACTACGGCAGTCAGTGAATTCCTCCTGAGACATGCATAAGTGTAGTCTCTAGAATAACCTCCCGACTTACTTTGAAACCTCTTAGCCATAAAAACTCATTTGTATTTAACATTTCCCCATTTTGGTCAAGATCATTTTTGAAATACATTGTTAAGTTTTCACTTTGGTAATAAGCCTTTGGTGCCAGGGAGGCTTGGGCCAATTGTTTTTTCGAAGGTTTCACACTATTTTTAACTCATGTGAGGAGGATATACATGTTTTGATTTTACCACATATTTGCCATCAATTGATATTATCATAATTTGAAAAAGTTTACTGATCTGGTAGGTATGACATGCTATCTCTCTGAGGTACTATTTGTATTTCCCCAAGAGGCTGAAAGAGGCCCCAGAATCTTGAAGGCTGGTATCAGTGGAGCACAAGAGACTAAGAAAGAAGCCCCCAAGAATTTCAAAGAGAGGAAGCCCAGAGGAGAGGATAGAGATAAGCTAAACTGTATGCCTAATCACCCACAGCTTAGCATGGGGAGGAACTAAACCTGAGAAGAAAACCAACACAAGCAGATGCCTCCATGTATCTTGCCATGTGGAAGCAGTCCAGGAATGCCAGTAGCCAACCAGTGTCTCAGGCGGTGAGACAATATCTCTGATGATACATTTTCATGGCCTCAGAACTGTAAGCCTTTAACCTAATAAATTGCCATTATAAAAGCCAACATATTTCTGGTACATTGCTCCCAGCAGCCTTTAGCAAATGAAAACACATGTGTATAAGATTTTATCCTTTTAGGCATCTAAGCATCTATGTATTTTTATTTATTTGCATCTTATGATATTTTATCGTATCTCACAAGCCTTTTAAGAGAAAATATGAGCAGCTACCAATAATTTTGCATGGATACCTTATGTTGTAGTAGCAGTAGAAAAAAGTGATTAGGACAGAAAGTCTCAATCAGACTACCTGAGTATGTTTCATGCCTCTATCTATTACTATCTCAGTGAACTGGGGAAAATACTTAACCTATCTGTGTCTTAATTACTGAGTCCTTAAAATGCAGATAATGGGATATGAAGCTCATTCATTTACTATGAAGATTTAATGTTATTATATAAAAAGTACTTAAAGAGGTGTTCATCACATAGAATATAATTCATCACAATATAAGAGTTGGCAAGGAAACAAAGTGTTTTATTAACACTTCATTCTCTGAATAAACCAGTGAAATAGTTAGAAAACTGAAACACAGAAAAGCCAAATGAGAGACAATTTGAGTTACTTTATACAAAACATAGAAATAGAATGATATTTATATGACTTAAGGACAAATACAATATAATTTTGCAGATGACAATTTGACTTCTCAATTGAGCCAATCGATTGTACAGAAATCATACATAATATGGCAAAAAGAAAAGGCAATCCACAGTGTATTTATATTATTCTCTATATTCCTTGTCAGTATTTAGTGAGGTTAAAAACCAGATTTATAACTTTAACGTTACAGAATCACAAACCACGGAGCCAGATGTGGTCAATGTTCAAAGACACCAAATTTTATTATTTAGGTGCAAGCAATTAAGTTTCAGACTGGGAGTATACACAGGTTGACAAAAGTTTGGCCTTATGTCACTCTTGTTTCCAGGTTGCTGCTTTAAATGCATGTAGGCTTTAACTGCTATTACCAACCCACTGTTGGTCTACGTGGCCTCAGATTCCCATGCCTGAGTGTGCTGCTGCCATGGGTGGCTCTGTGGTCAGTTACCATAGTCAGAGGTGCTTGGGCTGAAGTACTGCAATACAATCTGACTCTAGATTGAGAATGCTGGATCAAGGCTCTCCTGCCATTTTAAAGTGGCTTCTCTCTGCCTTATTTCAGGGTTTCTATTGTTGCTGTCCAGGCATGAGCATCCTTCAAAGTCCCAAGAGAGTTGAATCTGCTCTTTTATTTAGCTTATTCTAAGGGAAAATGTTTCAGGGATATCTTATGCTGCCATCTTGATGACATCAACCCCCCCCCTTTTTTAAATCATTTTGATGGGCTTTTATTATTCTTTTGGATGTAGTATAACACAATGGTCTGTCATTATTTTACATGAATATAAATGATGTATGGATCCAGAACTAAATAGTTGCCTTGCATTGAGATATAAAACTATATATTTACATAATAATTACATTGGAGTTTGTCCTATGCTGAATCAGGGGAAAGAAATGCACATATATAATTTTCTCTAATATAGCTGTTCCTCCTGAAGAACAATTAAAGTAAAAGGCTTATTGTTCTTAGAGAAATGGTCTTTAGTATATATAAATCTTTTTAAATTATACTATATTAGAGATTAAAATGGGTTGTCAAATGTTCCCAATAACTAATAATTTAGTGATTATGATCAACTATAAGTTAACAAAATAATACAGAAGTAATACAATCCCTTTCTTTAAAAATCATGGTATGCATTCAGTGTTAGAAAAAAAATAGATGGAAAAGTAGAAAACTCTAAGCCTGTATACAGGCATCAACCCACTTATAAACCAAATAGTCCTGAAAATTGGCAGTTGAAGTCTTCCAAGTATAAAATCCGTTTTAAGAAGAGGTGCAATTTCTAAATATACATCTTCAAGTAGACATTCTTTTTTTGTCCTTTTTATATATATATTTTAAAGATACTTAGATTACATAAATGTTACACAAAAAATATAGGGATTCCCATATGCCCCACCTCCCACACCTCTCACAACCTCCCACATAAACATCCTTCATTAGTGTGGGACTTCACCTACAAAGGATATACACATCCTGGGGCTTTGACATTAAGCATGGACCATAGTTCACATTGTAGACCACACTCTATCCCACACAGTTCTGAATGTTATATGATGATATAAAATGACCTATTTCTGTCTTTACAATTCACTCAGTACAATTCCCAAGTCCCGAAAAAGCCCCTATATTACAACTGCTTTTCCCTCTCCCTGCCCCCAGAGCATCCAGTGGCCACTGGCTCGACATTAATGTTGTAATTTCTTCCATTGCTTGAATCACAATATGTCTATAACAGAATACCAGTAAGTCCACTCTAGTCCATAGCTCTTCCCCAAATCCTGAGGAGTCTGGGATGGTGATGTCCACTCCACCTCCAATTGAGAGGGGGCTTATATCCTATGGATAAGATGGATGAGATTATCCTGCCTGCAGCCGCAAACTCTCTCCATTCCCTGGGACGGCCGTTGTCCATCATCATCTCCCCACCAGATATCCTAAGTGAGTCCATTGAGTTGTAGAGTAGGAGTTGCAGCTCCACCGAGATTCTAGGCCCAGCTCGCACATGGACAGCCCAAAGACTCCAATCTCTGGATATACACCTACAAACTCCAGCACCATGTATAGGTTTGAACAGAAGGGACAGATGAACCATGTGCAGGGAAGACATATTTGAGTCCAACTCTGTCATGCTCAAGAGCACAAATTCCAAAGGAGGGCCCACTGGCAAGGCACCAAACTCTGGAGCTATCTGCCCTGACATAGGACCTGGGTGTCTCTAAAGTCGTCAGGAGCCCCTCTATTTGGGGTGATATACACGTTGGAAGTCTATGAGGTCCTACTGAGTTATGCGTAACGTTACCTCTGGGATGACCTCCCGACTCACTTTGAAGTCTCTTTAGCCATATGAACTCATTCGTCTTTACCTTTGTCCCCTTTTATTCAAGGTCCTTTTCCAGTCATATTGCCAGTTGGCACTTGGTAGTAATCCCTTGTTGCCAGGGAGACTCATACCCGGGAGGCTTGTCCCATGCTATGAGGAAGGTAATGCATTCGTATGCTGAGTGTGGCTTAGAGAGAGGCCACATTTGAGGAACAAGGAGGCTTTCAGGAGGCAAACCCTTAGGCACCCCATAATAATAGGCTAAGTTTCTATTTCAAGAGCAAAGACTCATAAGGGTAGTCATCAATAATAAGGGCCATTCAGTGGATCATCCTCCTTTGCAGACACTGCCCCTGAACTTGGGGGACTGTTGCTGCTTTCTTGGAGAATGTGGCAGAACTCTCCAGGATGGGAATTCAGTATTCTCTCACTTATTGAGTGATTCTCCACCCACTGTGACAATGCCCTGTGAACATTTGAACAATTTTATATACCTTGTATGCATGTTCAGGTCCCTCACACTCCCCACCAATGATCCTCTCCCACTGCAGTTGTAACCCTTCTGTGATCCAAAGCTTCTTTAAAGATGAAGCAAATACAATAGCCAAATACAATTAATAGGAAAATGAAATAATAATGATAAGTTTAAATGTAAGATATAAAGTACATGAAAAGTAAAAAAAACTTAAATTAAATTAAAAGATTGGGATATTTGAAAAATGAATTATATTTAAAAAAATTTTTTTTGACATTTTGCCTTTTATCATTGCAATATCTGTTTCTCATTCCCCAGTATCTCACTATTTTTCATTTTGTTTTCAAAGAAGTTTTAGGTCACAACAAAGTCACACACAGAATACCAGAGACTCTCATAAACCCAACCTCACCCCATATTAAAACCTTTTCATATGTGGATGGTAGCATTGTTATAACTGATATACAAACAGTGAAACATAGCTACTAAACATTGTCAATAGTTTATAGTATGGTTTACATTTTAGACCGTACACTTTTATAAATTTTGATGATATTTACCATGTCCTCTGTCCATCACTGTAAGGTAATGAAGAACATTTCCACTGACCACTAAATACCCCATTTGATCTATTCTGTTCCTCCATGCCCATCCCCCCAGGGCCCACGATGACCCTCTGGCTTGACTCATTGGATTACAAGAATCATAGTTACATGCAACAAGAAGTCTTGACACACTGGTTTGTACTCCCCTATTAGGAACCGCCCTTGCTCTTGAGAGACCTCTGCCTGTCTATTTCTGAAGGAATCGATCCTCCCAAAGATGGGAATCCAACTCTTTCCCACTCATTATATGGGTCTCCACCCACTGATACAAATACATTATGACAGGATGAACACTCACACACTCCCTAGAAGCCTGCTGCAGGTGCACCCTGTCCCAAATGCCTCCCCAACCAACACCCTAAACTAGTGACCCTTCCTTGTCATATTGCCATATAAACATTCCCACCTCTGGTCCCTCTCCCATCTCTCCCCACAGTATCCTGGGTATTCTAACCCACCCTTCCCAAACTACCCACCTGTCAACCCTGCACTACCAAACCCAATAATATCACTACCCACCTGTCCTATCCCTTCAATATGCAACTACATTCTATCACTTCACCATAGATTATGTCCGTATGGGTGATGGCTCACAACCATCTCTTCTCTTTCTCTTTCTTGTAAACCTATCTTTCCAACAATAGCTCTCTGAGACTGCTCAATTTCCTTAATTCATTTCAGTGAGGTCATGTACTGTTCATCCTTCAATGCCTGGCTTCCTTCACTCAACATAAGGTCTTCAAGATTCACCCATGTTATCTCGTGTGTTAGCACTTCATTCCTTCTTACAGCTGAATAATATTCAATTGTATGTATGTACCACATTTTATTTATCCATTCATCTGTTGATGGGTACCTGGGTTGATTCCAACTTTTGGCAATAGTGAACAATGCCATTATGAACATTGGTGCATATATCTGTTTGTGTCTTTGCTTTCAATTCTTCTGGGTATATACCCAGCAGTGGAATTGCTGGATCATAAGGAAGATCTATAGTTAATTTTTTGAGGAACTGCCATACTGTCTTCCACAGTGGCTGGACCATTCCACAATCCCACCAGCAGTGGATGAAGGTTCCCATTCCTCCACATCCTCTCCAACACTTATAGTCTGCTCCTTTTTTTAATAGCCACCATTCTAATGGGTGTAAGATGGTATCTCATTGTAGTTTTGATTTGCATTTCCCTAATAGCTAACGATGTCAAACATTTATTCATGTGCTTTTTAGCCATTTGTATTTCTTCCTTGAAGAAGTGTCTTTTCAGGTCACTTGCCCATTTTTTTAATGGGTTATTTGTCTTTTTATTTTCAAGGTGCAAAATTTCTTTATATATGAAGGATATTAGGTTACTATTAGATATATGATTGCCAAATATTTTCTCCCATTGGATAGGCTGCTTTTTTATTTTCTTGATAACATCCTTTGAGGTGCAAAAGTTTTTAATTTTGAGGAGATCCCATTTATCTATTTTTCCTTTTGCTGCTCATGCTTTGGGTGTGAAGTTCATGAAATCATTTTCTTTTACAAGGTCCTGTAGATGCTTCCCCACATTATCTTCCAAGGTCTTTATGGTCTTGGTTCTTATATTTAGATCTTTGATCCATCTTGAGTTGACTTTTGAAAAGGTGTGAGATGGTGTTCCTTTTTCATTCTTTTGAATATGGATATCTAGTCCTCCAAGCACCAGTTATTGAAGAGGCCATTCTCTTCCAATTGAGTGGGCTTGGCGCCCTTGTCAAATATCAGATGACTGTATATGTGAGGATTTATATTAGAACTCTCAATTCAGTTCCATTGGTCAGTATGTCTATCATTGTGCCAATACCACGCAGTTTTGACCACTGTAGCTTTGTAGTATGTTTTAAAGCCAGGTAGTGTGATACCTCCAACTTCATTTTTCTTTTTCAATATGTCTTTGTCAATTTGGGGCCTCTTACCCTTCCAAATAAATTTTGTAGTTAGTTTTTCCCAATTCCTTAAAAAATACAGTGTTGATTTTTATTGAGATTGCATTAAATCTGTAGATTAGTTTGGGTAGGATAGACATCTTGATGATGTTTAGTCTTCCTATCCAGGAACAAGGAGTATTCTTCCATTTATTTAAGTCTTCTTTGATTTCCTTTAACAGTGTTGTGTAGTTTTCTGTATGTAAGTCCTTGACATCTTTAGTTAAATTTATTCCTAGATATTTGAATCTTTTAGTTACTATTGTAAATGGTATTTTCTTCTTGATTTCCTCCTCAGATTGCTCGTTATTGGTGTACAGAAATGCTACTGATTTTTGAGCATAGATCTTACAGCCTGCGACTTTACTGAACTCCTTTATGAGTTCTAGAAGCACTGTTGTAGATTTCTCATGGCTTTCTATGTATAGGATTATGTTGTCTGCAAATAATGAAATTTTTACTTCTTCTTTTCTAATTTGGATGCCTTTTATAATTTTTTCTTGCCTCAGTGCTTGAGCAAGTACTTCTAAGACAATGTTCAATAGGGCATCCTTGTCTTGTTTCCTATCTCAGAGGGAAGGCTTTTAGGGTTTCACCACTGAAAATGATGTTTGCTTTGAGTTTTTCTTATATACCCTTTATCATGTTCAGAAAGTTTCCTTCTATTTATATCTTTTGCAATGTTTTTATGAGGAAAGAGTGCTGTAATTTGTCGAATGCATTTTCTGCATCTATAGAGATGATCATGTGATTTTTTTCTTTCAGTCTGTTTATGTGGTGTATTACATTGTTTGATTTTCTTATGTTGAACCATGCTTGCATGCCTGGGATGAAACCCACTCGGTCATGGTGTATAATTCTTTTGATATGTTGTTGAATGCAATTAGCAGGTATTTTGTTTTGGATTTTAGCATCTAGGTTCATTAGAGATTGGTCTGTAGTTTTCCTTTCTTGTGGCATCTTTGTTTGGCTTTGGTATTAGGGTTGTCAGCATCATAGAATGAGTTAGGCAATGTTCCTTCTACTTCTATTTTTTGGTAGAGCTTAAGCAGGATTGCTGTTACCTTTTTCTGGAATGTTTGGTAGAATTCAACTGTGAAGCTGTTTGGTCCTGGATTCTACTTTCTTGGGAGGTTTTTGATGACTGAACCTATCTCTTTAGTTGTAGTTGGACTGTTAAGTTCATCAATGTCGTCTTTCATAAATCGAGGCTGCTTGTGAGATTCTAGGAATTTGTCCCTTTCTTCTAAATTATCATTCTTGTTGTGATATAATTTTTCAAAGTATCCTCTTATGAAGCTCATTATTTTTGTTGGGTCAGTAGTGATATCACCTTTCTCATTCCTTATTTTGTGTATTTGCATCTGCTCTCTCTTTTTCTTTGTTAGTCCGACTAAGTGTTTGTCTATTTTATTGATATTCTCAAAAAGCAGCTTTTTTTTTTATTTTATTTTTTTCTAGTGCTTTCTTATTTTCTATTTCATTTAGTTCTGCTTTAATCTTTGTTATTTCCTTATTTCTACTTCCTTTGGCATTAGTTTGTTGTGTTTTTCCAATTCCTCCAGGTGTGCAGTTAGATACTCAATTTTAGATCTTTCTTCTTTTTTAATATATGCATTTGTGGCTATGGATTTCCCTCTCAGTACAGCTTTGGCTGCATCCCATAGGTTTTGATATGTTGTGTTGTCATTTTAATTCGTTTCAAAGTAGTTACTGATTTTCTTTGAGATTTCCTCCTTGACCCACTGTTTGTCTAACAGTGTGTTGTTTAACTTCCATATCTTTGTGCCTAATCTGGTTCTCTGGCCCTAACTGATTTCCAATTTCATTCCTTTGTGGTCAGAGATATTATTTTGTGTAATCTCAATCTTTCTGAATCCATTGAGATTTGTTCTGTGGCATAGCATGTGGTCTATCTTGGAGTATGATCCATGTGCACTCGAGAAGAATGTATATCACACTGTATTTGGGTGTAATGTTCTGTATATGTCTATTAGGTCCAGCTCCTCTAATGTATTATTCAGATTCTTTGTTTCTTTATTGATTCTGTTTCTAGATGGTCTGTCTAATGGTGATAATGGTGTATTAAAGTCCCCCACTATAACTGTTGAGGTGTTTATGTCTCCACTTAATTTTTCCAGTGTTTGCCTCATGTATTTTGAGGTGCCCTGATTAGGTGCATAAATTTTTATAATTGTTCTTTTTTCTTGAAAGTTTACCCCTTTAACTAATATATAGTATCCATCTACGTCTCTTACAATAGTTTTGCATGTAAAGTCTATTTTGTCTGATATTATGATAGCTACTCCTGCCTTTTTTTAGTTATTGTTTGCTTGTAAAATTGTTTTCCAGCCATTCACTTTCAGCCTCCTTGAATCCCTGGGTATAAAATGGGTTTCTTGTAGACAACATATAGATGGGTCATATTTTCTTAACCATTCTGACAATCTGTGTCTCTTGCCTGGTGAGTTTAATCCATTAACATTCAGTGTTATTGCTCTCAAGGAATTTCTTACATCAGCCTTATTTTCTTTGGGTTTATGTATGTCCTATGTTGTTTTTATTTCTCTTTTTGTCTTTTTAGTTGTTCTTATACTCTCCTCCAACTCTCTTTCCTGTTTTTTTCCTTTAAACCTGTAAAACTTTCTTTAGCATTTCTTGAAGTGCCGGTTTCTTATTGGCATACTATCTTAATTTCTGTTTATCTGTGAATATTTTGAACTCTACATCATTTTTGAATGCCAGCTTTGCTGGATAGAGAATTTGTGGCTGGAAAGTTTTTTTCTTTTAGTACCTTGACTATGTCATACCACTGTCTTTTTGCCTCCATGGTTTCAGATGAGAAATCAACACTTAATCTTATTGAGCTTCCCTATATGTGATGTTTCTCTTTTCTCTTGCCGCCTTGAGTATTTTCACTTTTCTTGAAAATTGGACATTTAGACAAGTATATGTCTTAGAGTAGGCCTGTTGGTATTTATACTGTTTCGGGTGCACTGTGCTTCTGGACATGTACATTCATCTCCCTCAAGAAGGTTGGGAAGTTTTCAGCCATTATTTCCTTCAACACTCCTTATGTTCCCTTTTCCTTCTCTTCTCCCTCTGGGATGTCTATAATGCATATGTTTGTGCATTTTGTATTGTTGGTTAAATCCCTAAGTCCCTGCTGGATTTTTTCTATCTTTTTATCTTTCTGTTCTATTATCTGTTTGATTTCAGATGTACTTTCTTCCACATCACTAATTCTTTCTTCTGCCTGTTCAAATATGCTGTTATGTGATTCCAGTGTCTTTTTCATTTCTTGGATTATGCCATTCATCACCATCATATCCATTATCTTTTTATGTATGTTTACAATTTCTTCAGTATGTTCTCCTAGTGTCTTCTTAATATCCTTAATCTCTTCTTTCACTTCATTAAGTTGGTCCATGATATTTGTTTGGGCAGCTTTGATTAGTTGTTCAATGTTCTGCATCTCTTCCTGGTTTTTAGTTTGTTCATTGGACTGGTCCATGTCTTCCTCTTTCTCAGTATGGTTTGTTATTTTTTGTTGCCTTCTAGTCATCATTTTATCCTGATGGGTTTATTCAGTTGAGTAGCATCTCTCTCTGCTCTAGAGTTATATTTAGCTGGTGGTTCTGTGTGTGTGTTAAGTATTCTCTTTGATACTTTTTTTTCTTGTTCTATTTCCTTGCTGTTTTCTGTGTTTCCCTGAAGGCAAAAGATCAGGGCCAGAGAAATCAAAAGAGGTAAGAAAGGAAAAAGAATAATAGTTATAATTTTTTAAAAAAGTTAGAAGAGGGGCCGTACAAGACTTAGTAAAAGGAATATTTAACTCGTGTAAGCAGTGTAGAGTAATAGAGAAAAAAACATGGAATACCTACAATGAAATGGGAAACCAAATTAAAAAAAATGTATAGAATTATTTAAAAGGCCAGAATGATGAGGTGAGAGAGAAAAGGTAAGGAAAGGGCTGAAAGAAAAAAGTTAATAATAAAAAAAGAAAACAGAAGAAACAGGATAGAAATCAAAACCAGTAAAGTTGAGGACTAATGAAAAATGGTGGAATGTAAGAACCACAAGTGAAAGCAGAAGATAAAAAGATGAAGGAAGGAAAAGCTATAGCATTGGTAGACAAAATCAATATACACAGAAAATGGGAAATCAAGGAAGAAGAAGCACAACAAAGAAGAAACAAGCTAACAGCACCTAATCTTTTTAAAAAAGGGCAGGGAGAGTAAAGAGGAAAGAAAATCAAGAAACAAACAAACAAACACACAAGCAAGCAGTCAAACAAAGTTAAGGAAGAATAGTGATCCTTCTTGGGCCCTTGTGCAGCCTCTCGGTTTGCGTGTGCTCATCAATCAACTACACTGCAGGCTTCTCTCTGCAGGTTTTGAGGTAGATTTTAGCGAGTAAACTAAGTTAAAAAAAATTTTAAGTAACCTTTCTTTTTTTTTTTTTTGGAGAAATAAGGGACTCAAAAGAAGTTAGCACAACAATAATGTCTGTTTTCCCTGTCTTACTTTATCAGCTGGATGTTAGATATCCCAGTGAATCACTACTCTTAGAGGAGCCGGAAATTGAACTAGGGACCTCAAATATTCAAGACAGAAATTCCTCCACTGAGCTAACTTACTATTTGGGTCAGTTAGCTTTTCAGAAAGCTATTTAGTCACTTTCCCCTGTGAAGGTTTTACTCTTCTGTGGCAGCAGGATTCAGCAAGCTGTATAAGCAGATCCCCCGTCCCCACCCCTGGTCAGGTTGAGTTCCCTTTTGAAATTCAAATGGGACCATGATGACAAAGTTTACCTCACTGAAATGGTTTACAAGCCTCTTCTAGACCACCCTCTCCTCCTAGGGGACCTTAAATAGAATTGTGGAAACATTAAGCACTACCCACTGCCTGACTCCCTTAGGAGAGTTGAAATTCTGATAGTCCTCAGTGAGGAACTATTAAATTTGCTGAGTCTGCCCTCTCTCAAGCCAAGCCTCTGTATCCCAGGGCAGTTAGGAAAATCAGCTTCCTCAGCAGATTCACCTCTCCCCTCAGCCTGGGGCAGCCACTTCAAGCTGGTTGGAAGAAATAAATGAAATTGAGAGCACACATACAAAAAGAGAATCAATGAAACCAAAAGTTGGTTCTTTGTAAAGATCAACTCGTAGATAGACTGACAAAGAAAAAAAAGAGAGAAGATGCAATAAATAAAATCAGAAATGAGAGGGGGGCATTACTACTGACCCCACAGAAATACAAGATATCATAAGAGGATACTATGAACAACTTACACCAACAAACTGGATAATGTATACAAAATGGACAAATTCCTAGAAAAACACTGTGGTGGTTAGGCTAATGTGTTAACTTAATCAGGTAATGGTGCCCAGTTGTTTGGCCAAGCAAACACTGGGATAATTGTGATACAAGGGCATTTCATGGACTTTAATCATCAATGAGTTGATTTCATAGATGGCTGATTACATCTACAATCAACTAAGGAGATTGTGGTCAGAAATGAGTGATATCTCATTCAATCAGTTGAAGGCCTTAAAAGGGGTAGTGATTTCACAATTCAGAAAAAGAATTCCCATCTCTACTTAAGACATCCAGCATCTCCTGGGAACTCAAAAAGGACCTTTATTGGAGCCCTTGGTTTGCAGCCTGCTCTGTGGAATTTGGACTTTTGCATCCCCATGGTTGCATCACAGTATTTTATAAAATCTCATACTATTTGCAGATATCTCCTGTCAGTTCTGTTTGCCTAGAGAACCCCTATTAATACACACACATCCAACCTACACCGACCCCCAGAATAAATAGAAAACCTCAACAAACCAATCACAAGTAAGGAAATTGAAATAGTCACCAAAAGCCTACCAAAGTTGAAAAGCCCAGAACCAGATGGATTCACAGGTGAATTCTACTAATCATTCAAAGAGGAATTAATAGCAATCTTGCTCAGTCTTCAAAAAAAATAGAACATCCACAAATGCTAATAAACTTATTCTGTGAAGCCAACATCACCTTAATATCAAAGCCAGATAAAGATAACATGAAAAAAACAAAATCATAGGCCAATTTCTATAATGAATATAGATGCAAAAATCCTCAATAAAACACTTTCAGACCTAATCCAAAAGCATATTTAAAAGAATTATACATCATGATCAGGTCAGTTTTATCCTAGGTGTGCAAGGATAGTTCAATACAAGAAAATTAATCAAAGTAATATATCACATTAGTAAACTGAGGAAGAAAAAATCACATGATCACCTCAATTGATGCAGAAAAGCATTTGAAAAACCCCAACATCTTTTCTTGATGAAAACTCTCCAAAAGATAGGAATAGAAGAAAACTTTCTCAACCTGATAAAGACCATTTATTTAAAACCTACAACTAACATTGTACTCAATGGAGAAATACTGAAAGCTTTCCTGATAAGATCAGGAACAAGACAAGGATGCCCAGTACCACTTGTCTTGTTATTCAATATTGTGCTAGAAGTTATAGCTAGAGCAGTTAGGCAAGAAAGGAGAAAAAAACACAACCAAATAGGAAAGGAAGAAGTAAAACTTTCACTACTTGATGATGACATGATCATATATCTAGAAAATCCTCCAAAATCCATAACATAGCTACTAGAACTAATAGACGAGTTCAGCAAAGTGACAGGATACAAGATTAATATGCAAATATCAGTAGAATTCCTATCTACTACCAATGAATCTGAGGAGGAAGTAAGGAAAAAAATTTGTTTACAATAAATATTAAAAGAATCAAATATTTAGTAATAAACTTCACCAAGGACATAAAGGACTTGTATTCAGAAAACTACAAAACATCGCTAAAAAAAAAAACAAGACAGCATAATTAAATTGAAGGACATTTCATGTTCATGGATTGGAAGGCTAAATGCCAAGAAGATGTCATTTCTACCCAAATTTATCTACAGATTCAATGCAATTCCAAGAAAACTTCCAATGGCCCTTTTTACAGAATTGGAAAGGCCAATCAACAAATTTATTTGGAAGGGTAATAGGCTCTAAATAGCCAAAAAACATCATAAAAAAGAAGAATGAAGTTGGAGGACTCTCACTTCTTGACTTTAACACATATTACTTAGGTACAGTGACAAAAACAGCCTGGTACTGCCATAAAGATAGACACGTTGAGCAATGGAATTGAATTGAATGTTCAGAAACAGATCCTCAAATTCATGGCAAAGTGATTTTTGAAAAGGCTATCAAGTCCACCCATATGGGCTAGAACAGTCTATTAAAGAAATGATGCTCTGAGAACTAGATATCCACATCCAAAAGAAAAAAGGAGGACCTATATCTCACACCTTATAAAAAAATTAACTCAAAATGGATCAAAGACCTAAACATAAAAGCTACAACCATAAAACTCCTAGAAGAAAGTGTAGGGAAACATCTTCAATATCTTGTGGTAGGTGATAGTTTCTTAAACTTACACCGAAGCATGATCAATGAAAGGAAAAATAATAGATAAATGGGACCTCCTCAAACTTAAACACTTCTGTGCTTCAAAAGAATTTGTCAAGAAAGTGAAAAGCAGCCAATTGTGGTTTATTCTGGAGAATGATCCATATGCCCTTTAGAGGAATGGATATTCTGCTGTTTGGGGGTACAGTGTTTTGTATATGTCTGTTAGGTCTAGTTCATTTATAGTATTGTTCACCTCCATTTCCTTATTGATCTTCTACCTAGATGTTCCATTCATTGGTGAAAGTAGTGTATTGAAGTCTCCAGCTATTAACGTAGAGATGTCTATTTCTCCATTCATGCATATATTTGACGGTACTGTGATTAGGTACATAAATATTATGCTTGTTATATCTTCTTGGTGACTTGACACTTGTTACTACATAATGTCATTCTTTGTCTCTTGTAATAGTTTTTGACTTATTGGGTAACAAAACAATTCTCAATAAATTTTAAAATATTGGTATTATGCAAAGATGCTTGCCCAAACAAAATGAATGAAGCTAGATATTGATAACAGAAGGATAATGGGAATTCCACAAATAGCTGGAAGTTAAATAACTCACTATTAAATAATCCACAGATTAAAGAACAAATTGCAAAGAAAATCAGGAAATATCTTGGGATAAATTAAATCAAAATACAATATAACAAAACTTATGGGAAGGAAAGACAGTGCTCAGAGGGAAATGTATAGCTCTAAGAGCTTATACTAAAAAAGAAGAAATTCTCAAATCAGAGACCTAACCTCACACCAGGAGGAACTACAAAAGAAGAGCAAACTAAACCCAAAATGAGCAGAAGGAAGGAAATGAAAAATTACAGCAGAGATAAATGAAATAGAGCATAAAATCTCTAGAATCAATCAAATACAAAGTTGGTTTTTTAAAAAGATCAATACAATCAACAAACCTTCAGCAGACTGTCAAAAAAGAGAGAGAGAGAAAGAAAATAGAACTAACTAGAATCAGGAATGAAATGGCAACATTATTATTAGCCCCACAGAAATAAAAAGAATTCTGAGGATAATATGAAAATTTGTATACCGATAATTTTGATAAACAAGATGAAATGGACAAATTCCTAGAGACACACTAACCTGTGACTCAAGAAGAAATAGAAACTTTCAAAAGACCAATTACAAGTAAAGAGATTAAAACAATACTCCAAACCTCCCAACAAAGAAGAGCTCAGGACCAGATATGTCAATACATTTCACCAAATATTTAAAGAAGAATTAACACTAATACTGCTTAAAGTCTTCCAAAAATTTAATAGTTGGGGACACTTACCAACTCGTTTTTTGAGGTCAGCATCATCATAATACCAAAGTCAAATAAATACATCACTTGGAAAGAAAATTACAGACCAATATCCCTCATGGACATAAACACAAAAATCTTCAACAAAATACTAGCAAACCAAATCCAACAGCATAATAGAAGAATTATACACACAATGATCAAGTGGGATTTATCCCAGGTATGCAAAGGTGGTTCAGTATAGCAAAATCAATTAATTTAATAAATAATATTAATAGAATAACTTAAAAATACTACATGATCATCTCAATTGGTACAGAAAGGATAATTGACAAAACCCAACACCTGTTCTTGATAAAAAACTCTCAGAAAACTAGGAATAGAAAAAAACATCCTTAACATCCTTAAAAAACATCTTTAACATGATATATGAAAAACCCACAGCTAATATCACACTCAATGGTGAAATAGTAACAGCTTTCCACCTCAGATCAGGAGCACAAGGATACCCACTGTTAACATTGTTATTCACTATTATACTGAAAATTCTAGCCAGAGTACATAGGAAAGAAAAATAAATAAAAAGCACCCAAATTGGAAAAGAAGAAATAAAACTTTCCTTATTTGTATATGACTTTATCCTATATAAAGAAAACCCTGATATATCAATGACAAAGCTACTGGAGCTAATAAACAAATTCAGCAGAATGGCAGAGTATAAAATTGATGTGCAAAAATCTCTGGTGTTTCCATACACTAGTGATGAAAAATCCAAAGAGGAAATAAAGAAAAAAAAAACCCATTTACAATAATGTAGCAGTTTGACATTATTTATGAATTCCAAAAATAGATATTGGATTATGTTTATAAACTGGTCTTTTCCTCTGGGCATAATAGAGTGTATTGGATTAAGAGGTTTTACTTTTACTTGATTAAATAAGATTAAAACTTTGACTGGGCCATGTTAGTAGGACATTGCATCCCTGCCCCCTTGGTGGGTGGGGACTCACAAAGGAACTGCACTGCAGAGAAGGGAGGTTGGAGTTTTTGAGCTGGAGCCCTTGGAAGTAACACACAGAGGAGCTTGGTTGTGAGGAAGGAGAAAAAGCCCTGGGAAAAGAGACAAGCCATTTTCCTGATAGTCTACAGCTCACCTTGTTAAGTGAACAAGCAGCTGAGCCCAGAGAGAATCAAGCCCTGAAGAGAGAGACAAAGCCTAGAGGGTCGGACCATGAGGCCTTAAGAGGAAGAGGAAGGCTGAACGTTGGCAGCCACCTTGCTCCAATATGTGGCAACAGACTTTGGTGAGGGAAGTAACTTACACTTTATGGTCTGGTAACTGTAAGCTTCTACCCCAAATTAAAACCCTTTTTAAAAACTGACCAATTTCTTGTATTTTTGCATCAGCACTCCTTTGGCTGACTAATACAAATAACATGTAAAATAATCAAATATCTAAGAATAAACTTAACCAAAGATGTAAAGGACTTGTAAACAGGAAACCACAAAATATTGCTGTAAGAAATTAAAGAAGACCTAAATAAATGGAGGACATTACAGGTTCATGGATTGGAAGACTAATATTGGGAAGATATTAATTCTACTCAATGTGATTTACAGATTCAACACCACCCCAATCAAAATTCTAACAGCCTTATTCACAGATATGGAAAAGCCAATCATCAAATTCATGTGGAAAGATAAAGGACCCAAACAGCTAAAACTGTCTTGAAAAAGATGAACAAAGTTGGATGACACACACTTCTTGATTTTAGAACTTGTTATAAAGCTACAGTAATCAAAAGAGTGTAGACCAATGGAATCAAATTGAGATTTCAGAAGAAAAAAATAACCATCTCACCAATGGTCAATTGAATCTTGCCAATGGTGCCAAGTCCACTTAGTGGGGAAAGAATGGTCTTTTTAACAAATGGTACTGAGAAAACTGGATATCTACAGGTAAAAAAAACAACAACAAACAAACAAACAAACAAAAAAGGTGAACCCTAATCTTACACCATATACAAAATACAACTCAGAATGAATGAGACATTAATTTAAGGACCAATAGTATAAAACTCCTGGGAGGAAACAGGGAAACATCTTCAGCATCTTGTGTTAGAAAATAGTTTATTAGACTTGACACTAAAAGCATGAGCAGGAAAAGAAAAACAAAGAGGTCTTCATCAAATTGAAATCCTTTATACATCCAAGGACTTTATCAAGAGAATAAAAAGACAAAACACAGAATGGGAGAAAATATTTGGAAACCATATATCTGATAAGTGCTTAACATCCAGAATATATAAAAAACTCCTACAAGCCAATAGCAAAAAATATAAGCAACCCAGTAAAAAATGGGAAAAATACTTGAATAGAAATTTCTCCAGAGAAGACATACAAATGGCCAATAAAGACATGAAAAGATGTTCAATGTCATTAGCCATCAAGGAATTTCAAATAAGAACCACAATGAGATACTATTTCACACGCACTAGAAGGGCTATAGTAAACAAAAAGGAAAACAAGTGTTTGAAAGCATGTGGTGAAATAGGCTCACTCTTTCATTGTTGATGGGAATATAAAATTGCGTAGCCACTGTGAAAAATACTTTGGCAATTCCTCAGAAAGTTAAGTAGAGAATTACCTTATGACCAGTCAATACCACTTCTACGTATATACCCAATAGTTGAAAGCAGGGACTCGAACAGATATTTACATTCTGATGTCCATAGAGGCATTATTCACAATAACCAAAAGGTGGAGGCAACCCAAGTGTCCATCATCTGATGAATGGACAAACAAAATGTGGTCCATACATACAATGGAATGTTATTCAGCCATATAAAGGAATGAAATTCTGATGTATGTGACAACATGGATGAACCTTGAAGACATCAATTTGAGTGAAATAAACCAGAACCAAAGGACAAATATTGTATGATCTCACTTATATGAAATAAACAGCATATGAAAATTCATAAAGTTAGAAAATAGAATACAGGATACCAGGGGCCAGGTGGAGTAGAGGAATGGGGAGTTAATGTTTAATTGGTCTGAAGTTTCTTTTTGGGTGCTAGAAATGTTTTGGCATTGGATGATGGTGATTGAAGCAAAAATTTGTGAACATAAATAACATCACTGAATAGTAGATTTGAAAATGGAGAAAATGGCTGATTTTATGTTGTATATAATTTACCAGGAAAAAAACAACACAGAACTGTGCAACACTAACAGTGAACCCTAATGTATACTATGCACTATGTTAATAGTATAATTATAATAATATTGCTACATCAATTATAACAAGTTATCACATTAATGCAAAATTTTAATAATAGTGGAAACTATGTTGAGAGGGGAGTGTAAAGGGAATTCCACATTTTATGCATGATTTTTCTGTAAACCTATACATCCTATAATTTAAAAATTAATAAAACTAAACTAAGCTAAATTAAAATAAAAATTACATAGGGGAAAACATTCCATTTGTACTTAAAGGGTGGAGATACTCTCTTGGGTAAATGAGTTGGTTTTTCATTTTTTGGTAGCAAATCATGTAAATTTTTGACTGAATTAGGAGAGATCTCAAAAGCTAATATATGGGGAGAGGGGGCAAGATGGCGTTGGTGTAGGAGGGCGCACACTGCAAGCTCCCAGAGCAAGGCGGATTGGGGACGGGGTCCTGCCAGGGGGTCTGTGCTGTGCACGCGTGGAGTGAGAAGCTTGGGACATCTATCTGCGCGGATCGGCGGCGTGGACCGAACGGTGGAGATTCGTGAGTTTTGAGGCTGCCGGTGGAGGTTGGCACAGGCGGCTGAGCCCCGCGGTTACGGAAATAAAAAATAAAACGGCCATTTGGAGCCGCGGGCGGGGGCGAAAAAGTTTTATTTTCTGGGGAGCTGGCTGCCTGGCGCCCCTTGGACCTTGTGTGAGCAGAGCAAAAAGCTAGTCAGCACCCGGTGAACCGGAGGGGGATTTTGGTCGGGGAACGGAGCTGATCTCCCTAGCCACCCAGGGATAAGACCCAGGCCGCTGCGGAGCTAGGAGGAAGGGACACTTCCCAAAGAAGGGAGGGTTCGGTTGGAAGACAGGGAAGGGTATTTTATATTTTTAGACATCGATCTGGCTGCCTGCACCGCCCCATAGCTTTGGGGAGCAGATAAGCTGAACTGAAGCAGCACCAGGCTGAGAGCAGACGAATCTGCACTCAAACTGATTTACTGAGCAGCCCGGTGACGCTGGAGCTCGGCGCCAGAAGGGGCGGAATCCGCCGTCTTTAGCACTCCTCACTGACTAACATCAGAGTTTCAGCTAACCTGGGCAGTCCGGAAAGTGGGACGTGCTTGATTAATTTCCACGGGCCCAGCTAGGGTCCCTTCCGTAAGGGGGTAGGTCTAGAAGAGGAATTATTTTGGGTCCTGCATTTGGCTAAAAAAAAAAAAAAAAAGTGAGGTCACCTCAACAATTGAAAAATAAATTCTTTTTAATTTAGTTTAATAGCTAAAAGCTGCTTCAGGACCTGCATATAGAACCCTGTGGGGAAATTCATTGATAAACACAAGTAGGCAGGAAGGATCCACTTGGACCCTAGGGGTATCATTGACCCCCCTTGTTTCCTTCTTCTTTTTTCTTTATTTTTTATTTTTTTTTATTTTATTTTTATTTTTTTATTTTTTATTTTTTATTAGTATTAACTTTTTCCTTTCAGACCTTTCTCTACTATTTCTCTACCTCCTCATAATTCTAGCCTTCTAAATCACTATATATATATATTCCTCCATTTGTTTTCCCAGTCCATTATAGGAACTCCATATTTTTTCCTAGTACTCTACACTGCCTACACAAGTTAAATATTCATCTCATTGAATCTCATTTTGCCCCTCTTCTAACTTTTATCAACATTTCTATTATCCTTCTGCCTTCCTTACATCTTTTGATTCCTCTGGCCCTAACCTTTTGCCTTCAAGGGAACATAGAAAGAAGTAAGGAAATAAAATAAGAAGAAAAACTGCCAAAGAGAAAACTTAACTCACACGCAGAACCAACAGCTAAATAAAATTCTAGAGCATAGAGAAAAGCTAATCAACTGAACAAACCCATCAAGATAATATGATGACCAGAGGGCAACAGAAAAATACAAATGACTCTGAAAAACTGGAAAACATGGACCAGTCCAGTGCACAAAATAAAAACCAGGAAGCAATGCAGTACATCGAACAACTAATCAAAGCTATCCAAACAAATATCATGGACCAACTTAAAGAACTGAAGGAAGAGATTAAGGATATAAAGAAGACACTGGGAGAACATACTGAAAAAATAACTAACACACCTAAAAACGTAATGGATATGATGGCGAACAAAGACACAAGTCAAGAAATGAAAAAGACGCTGGACTCACATGGCAGCAGAATTGAACAGGCAGAGGAAAGAATTAGTGATATGGAAGACAATACAGTTGAAATCAAGGAGATTGTAGAAAACATAGACAAAAAGATAGAAAAAATCCAGTATGGTCTCAGGGAATTAACCGATAATGCAAGACGCACACACATACGCATTATGGGCATCCCAGAAGGAGAAGAGAAGGGAAAGGGAACAGAAGGAGTGTTGAAGGAAGTTATGGCTGAAAACTTCCCAACTCTATTGAGAGAGATGGATGTGCAGATCCAGGAAGCACAGCGCACCCCAAATAGTATAAATCCCAACAGGCCAACTCCAAGACATATACTTGTCAAACTGTCCAATGCTCAAGACAAAGAGAAAATACTCAAGGCAGCAAGAGAAAAGAGAACCATCACATACAAGGGAAGCACAATAAGATTAAGTGCTGATTTCTCAGCTGAAACCATGGAGGCAAGAAGACAGTGGTATGACATAGTCAAAACACTAAAAGAAAAAAACTTCCAGCCACGAATTCTCTACCCAGCAAAATTGGCATTCAAAAATGATGGAGAGTTCAAAATATTCACAGATAAACAGCAATTAAGAGAGTATGTCAAGAAGAAACCAGCACTTCAAGAAATACTAAAGGAATCTCTACAAATTGAAAGGAAAAAACAAAGGAGAGAGAGTTGGAGGAGAGTTTAAAAACAACTGAAAACTCAAAAAGAGAAACAAAACAACATATGACATACATTAACCCAAAGAAAAAATGACTGAAGTAAGAAATTCATTACGAGTAACAACACTGAATGTTAATGGATTAAATTCACCAATCAAAAGACACAGATTGGCAGAATGGATAAGAAAATATGATCCATCTATATGCTTTCTACAAGAAACCCACCTTCGGCCCAGGGATTCAAGGAGGCTGAAAGTGAATGGCTGGAAAACCATTTTACAAGCTAACAATAGCCAAAAAAGGGCAGGAGTAGCTATTCTAATATCAGACAAAATAGACTTTAAATGCAAAACTATTGTAAGAGACAAAGATGGACACTACATATTAGTAAAAGGAGTAATCTCTCAAGAAGAGAGAACAATCATCAACATTTATGCACCTAATCGAGGTGCCTCAAAATACGTGCGGCAAACTCTGGAAAAACTAAGAGGAGAAATAAATTCCTCTACAATTATAGCAGGGGACTTCAACACACCACTATCATCATTAGACAGAACATCTAGGCAGAGAATCAATAAAGAAACGAAGGCACTCAACAATACATTAGAAGATTTGGACTTAATAGACATATACAGAACACTTCACCCAAATACAGCGGGATTTACATTCTTCTCCAGTGCACATGGAACATACTCCAAAATAGACCGCATGCTAGGCCCCAAAACAACACTCAATGAATTCAGAAAGATTGAGATTATACAAAGTAATTTCTCTGACCACAACGGAATGAAGTTGGAAATCAATAAGGGCCAGAGAAACAGGTTAGGCACAAGGATATGGAAGTTAAACAACACACTCTTAGACAAACAGTGGGTCAAAGAGGAAATTTCAAAAGAAATCAGTAACTACCTTGAAACTAATGAAAACAACAACACAACATATCAAAACCTATGGGATGCAGCGAAAGCAGTCCTGAGAGGGAAGTTCATAGCCATAAATTCATATATTAAAAAAGAAGAAAGAGCTAAAATTGAAGACCTAACTGCACACTTGGAGGAATTGGAAAAACAACAACAAACTAAACCTAAAGGAAGTAGAAAACAGGAAATAACCAAGATTAGAGCAGAACTAAATGAAATAGAGAATAAGAAAGCACTGGAAACAATAAACAAAACCAAAAGCTGGTTCTTCGAGAATATCAACAAAATTGACAAACCCTTAGCCAGACTAACAAAGAAAAAGAGAGAACAGATGCAAATACATAAAATAAGGAATGAGCAAGGTGATATCACTACTGACCCCACAGAAATAAAGAGTATCATAAGAGGATACTTTGAAAAATTATATGCCAACAAGAATGACAATTTAGAGGAAATGGACAAGTTTCTAGAAACCCACAAACAGCCGACATTGATGAAAGAAGAAATAGATGAACTCAACAGCCCAATTACAAGTAAAGAGATAGACTCAGTCATTAAAAACCTCCCAACATCTGGTCCAGGACCAGATGGCTTCACAGCTGAATTCTACCAAACATTCCAGAAAGAGCTAACACCAATTCTACTTAAGCTCTTCCAAAAAATAGAAGTAGAAGGAATACTACCTAACTCATTCTATGATGCCAACATTACCCTAATACCAAAACCAAATAAAGATACCACAAGAAAGGAAAATTACAGACCAATTTCTCTAATGAACCTAGATGCTAAAATCCTTAACAAAATACTTGCTAATCGCATTCAACAACATATCAAAAGGATTATACATCATGACCAAGTGGGTTTCATCCCAGGTATGCAAGGATGGTTCAATATAAGAAAATCAATCAATGTAATACACCACATAAACAAACTGAAAGAAAAAAATCACATGATCATCTCTATAGATGCCGAAAAAGCATTCGACAAAATACAGCACTCTTTCCTCATAAAAACACTACAAAAGATAGGAATAGATGGAAACTTTCTGAAAATGATAAAGGGTATATATGAAAAACCCAAAGCTAACATCATTTTCAACGGTGAAATCCTAAAAGCCTTCCCTCTGAGATCGGGAACAAGACAAGGATGCCCACTATCACCGCTCCTATTTAACATTGTCTTAGAAGTACTTGCACGAGCACTGAGACAAGAAAAGGACATAAAAGGCATCCAGATTGGAAAAGAAGAAGTAAAAATTTCATTATTTGCAGATGACATGATCCTATACATAGAAAGCCCTGAGAAATCGACAACAAGGCTTCTAGAACTTATAAAGGAGTTCAGTAATGTTGCAGGCTATAAGATCAACGCTCAAAAATCAGTAGCATTTCTGTACACCAATAACCAGCAAACTGAGGAGGAAATCAGGAAAAAAATACCATTTACAATAGTAAACAAAAGAATCAAATACCTAGGAATAAATTTAACTAAAGATGTAAAGGACTTATATACAGAAAACTACACAACACTGTTAAAGGAAATCAAAGAAGACTTAAATAAATGGAAAAATATTCCCTGTTCATGGATGGGAAGA
>JAKSZT010053887.1:6700804-6768483 GCA_026826555.1 Tolypeutes matacus | reverse complement strand
AAAAAAAAAAAAAAAAAAAAAAAAAAAGCTAATATATGGTTGTACAGCTTACTAACACCACACATGTTTCTCTGTAAATAAATTGTAGGTTCTTAGAAACTTACAGAGAATCCTTTGTATAACTAGGAAGACTTTGGTTGTGGGATTGTAAAATAAGGCTTCTCTGTAGTATCTCTCTATTGTCCCTTTTCCTCACCACAGAGTGTTATTGAATACGTAAGAGACAAAGGAATTGTCACAAGACCTGAAGAATCCTAAAAGAAGAACTGGAAATGGGGCATTAAGGAGAATGAAGAGGAAAGACTGCCAGTTTTGAAAGTTGCTACTTAAATTCACCTGAATTAGGTAAAGAAATCCTTAAATACCAAACAAAAGTCCTGAGAAATGAGGCATGAATCGAGCCATACCAAACTTTTGTCTGGGTTATCAGTTCCCTCTCAAAAACAGATCAAACACCAAGGCCTGTCTGAATTAGAAGAATTATGAGACAAGGCACTTATTTTTCTACTCTCAGATAATTGATCAATGGCCCCTACTCATATCCACTTTATTAATGAACAAGACAGACAAACAAACCAAACCAAACTAACAAACAAGTGCAGATAATACTACCCTAACTCAAATTTGAATAAGTTGGCAGCCAAGATGAGAACACACACATTAAAGGAACATTATAGGAGTGATAATTTAAAACAAAAAATGGAATGTGATCCAGAAGCATAACAATATTTGAGGGAAACATTTTTCTACAATTTAAAATCAGTAAAAACACAACTGTTTTCACAGTCTAAAATAAAAAAACAAGAAGTTTAAAAGTGATAATAATTTACAAGAAAAATTCACATTAGATTGGTAGATTTCAGCAAATTAAAAATAGTAATAAATTCATTACATGAATTAAAAATATTGGAAGTAGAATAGAGACTATGAAAATCAATTACTGCTATGAAGATATTTGGAGAAATAAATAGAACATGGAGAGAAACAGAAAAGAGTAGAAATCATTGCAGAGAAATTAAATGAAGCAGCGTGCTCTTTAGTTAATAATAACTAATGCCTTCCAAGTTCTTGACTCTGTTCTAGTCACTTCACGTATATTAACTTATTCATCATCATGGAAATCTTATTAGGAAAGTTCTATTATTATTTCCACTTTACAGGTGGATAAACTGAGGCATAAATAGATTAATTTATCCTGTGGTCATACAGCAAGTGACTTATAGAGATGCCATTGAGTGCCTACCTGACTTTCATATGAGTCCATGCTTCACACCTATACTAAACAACAACCCATGGGGCGACATACAGATGCCCAAAGAAATATAGCATACAGTTGAAAGGTGACCTTGAAAGAGAAAATAGAATAAAAAGAAAAAAATTGAATACATTTAAGACAAATTATCAAATTGCTTATTGAATAAGTGTAACAAACTATAGAAAAATTTCATCCAGAGTAATTTATACTGAAATATAACTTCATGAAGTTACTAAATTTTAATTTAAAAAAGAATGAGAAAAAAAGCAAATTGCTGAGACAAAAACATCAAGGCACTTACCAGTTAAAATATCATTTTTCACTCAGTCTTTTCCGTATAAACATTCTTATCCAGAAGTCTGCAGCAAGATTATGCAGTGTTAAAGAGGGAAAAATAATTTTTCAGAGTTTATTGTTTTTATCCAAGTAGATGAGAAGTATTTTCAATTATGCAAAGGCTTTTCTGCTGGAAAAGGGAGAGGTAAAAATTACTGAATGTACCAAATTTACCAAAAATTTAAACTAAACAAACTATAAATACATTGGAGTTGTCCTGCATGACATTGCAGTGACAGATACAAGCCATTGTATGTTTTGTCATAACCTACAAAATTGTGTGGGACAGAGTGTAAACTATAATGTAAACAGTAATCCATGGTTAGTAGCAATGCTTCAATATGTGTTTATCAATTGTAACAAATGTACCACACTAATGAGGGAAGTTGTTGATGGGGGAAAGTATGGGAAGGGGAGTGAGGGGAGCGTATGGGAATCCCTTATATTTTTTATGTAACATTTATGCAGTCTGAGGCTTCTTTAAACATAAAAATATAAAATAAAATAAAAAAATAGAGAGCTAAGGAATTAGAGAGCCAAGGTGAGAAAAATGATAATTATTGAAAAACAAATGTGTTAGTAAAACTTCTGGGACTTTACATTTCATAGTAATAGTTAAAAGTTTAAAATCTTAAAAAAAAATCAAAAATAATAATGTAATTATAATGGATTAGATTGGAATAGAAGGGTGTGGTGACATATAAAACAGGATCTTAACTGTATGGGGTAAAATGAGTGTTATTAGTTCCTTTTTCTTTTCAACCATTATAGCAATGACCATTAACTACAGTTAAGGTTGGTAAAATACAGTTAAATAATAAATTTTTTATGTTTGTTAAACTAATAAGCAAATTTAAAAAATATTTCTGAATACTATCCAGGCAGAGTCAGCTTTTAGATTTTTTAAAATATTTAATGACTTATGAAAAACTAAAATTAACTTATAGGATTACTTGGAAGTGAATGAAAAGTTGAGTCAGTAGGGTTCATGACTAGAAATAAAGCTATGAAATAAAGTTAAATCATACTAATCCATACAAAACAAATAAGTAATGTTCCATTATTTAATGAGGACATAGGAAACAAAAATCATTTTATTAAGGGATACAAAATGATTAGATATTTGCAGAATGCAATTTAGATTCTTTTTTAAAAATAAAATGCCCTGATCTTTGCTTCAGAAATTCCACTTACAGGAAGTTATCCTTAAATGTACTTTCATTAGTGCACCAAGATATATCCACAATAATGTTTGATGCAACCGTTTTTCTTCAATTAGAAAAACACAATTCATTATGCCAATGAATAGTTAAGTATATTATGATAAATAATACATTGAAATGTGTTACAATTAATTAAAATAAAGACATGGACTTTCAAAAATTATATTTTATCAAGAAAGAATAAGTATTTGCTAAACAATACATTAAATTACCTAATTTGTGCAATTTTCTCTTCCATCAAGAGCTGGATAAAGAAATATTCGATAGATGCTAAATTGATTTTTAGAGTGTTTAAACAAACTTTTAACTTTGATTGTTTCTGGAATGCAGATTTAAAGGTAGAAGACTTTTATAATAAAATTTCTGTACTCTTTCTATTTTTTTTTTTTCTTTTTTTATTCAGTCTCCATAGAGACCATCAAAAATTGCCAATGCCGACTATATTTCAAGTAGTCAAGGCGGGGTATTAGCAATAATCGCGCCTGGGATAAACCTCATTGGCTACGATACTGCCACTGTGCAAAACTCTTTCTATTTTAATATAAGCATGATGTCCTTTAAAATTTTAATAAATAGATATGAAGTGGTTCTGTAGCCAGACAGTTTAGGTTCAAATATTGCATGACCTTAAAAAATGTATTCAAACTTTCTAAGTCATTAATCTTCATTGGAAAAATAGATTAATAAAAGTACATACTTCATTGTAAAACCCAATAGGTTGTTGTGTTAAAATATGAAATTAGATAATACACCATTAATTCAGCACAGTAACTAGCACATAATAATCATACAATAACACTTGTTAATATTATTCATAAACCTATTTATTTTCCCAATTTTCACCCCAATTATAAATTGTATCTTAGTGAATTAATGGTTAGCATAAAGGAAGAAAGGAAATGTGAGGGCCATGATGGTGTTAATACAGTCTCTTCATAGATTACTTTTTTTGTGCAAAAGCATGTAATTAACCCTTTACAGGATGTGTACAATGAGATATCTTTGAATTATACTTTATGTCTCAAGAGTAAGGTGAGAGTTCCATTTTCTGCTGTGAAACGAACTACATTGCCCAAGTTGACTTAATACACTTTATCAATCCAAACTGAGCCTCAATATACAATGGACAATACATGTTCAATATGTTTAACTCATCATTTCCCAAACCAGTTCACTTGGCATCACCACCTATGAACCAGGAAACCATTGATTTCCTAATGCTGTCTCTCTGGAGAATTCAGCCATGATCCTCCCACTGTTTTCTATAGATTTTAATTCTGAAAATAACTCAGTTCATTTCTTAAGCTTTATATCCATTCACTATGTATTTTAAGGTATATTGAATGTGTTTATTTTTCCTTAGCTATTTATATTTACTTATTGAAGAAACGAATTTCGTGATAGCTATGTAAAACTCTGAAGAAATATTCATAAAACCTGCTAGTAGTATTTAACTTAAATGAAACATCAGATTTTAATAGAGAATATAAAATGTAGTCTTAAAGTTTAGATTTAATTCACAAATTCAAGCTATTTGCAATGGTGTAGTGGAACTTGGTGGTTCTCTTAATTGTTGCTGATAAGCCCTAATAAATTTTGCACTTTTTATTCTTCTATGGTAAAGTGCAATGTGTCTTCAAGGACATTGCTTCTCAATCTCTTTTCATTCATTTCTGATTCCTTCATTTTGCTTGCTAATGTTACTACACAGTTGATAATTTTCTTTTTATTTTATCGCTTGGGTAATTTGATGTAAATCTTTCACAGAGAATCATTGTAAATGTTAAGATAGAGGAAAATATTTTCTTCTGTTTATACACAATGCAGAGCATCTTTTAGCTGAGTAAATAATCATAATACCAAACATAGAGGTTAGAGAGACATGGTAGCTGCCCAACTCTCATAGTCGTACCTAAGAGAATACAGATGTCATATCATTAACACAGCATTCCTGTGCTACAGAAACCTGGCCCCCAGATGAATGAACATCTGCTCACTCTGAGCATAAATTAGGTTTGAATGGATACTCTGCACAGATTTTCAAGTGTCTTGACCTTTACAGGAGGCATTTTTACAGCTAGCTGGAAAAAATCTAGTCATTAGTTATTTTTCCATAATAATAAGACATTTCCAAGGATGTGTTTAAATTGATTGAGGCATATAAAGCCAATTTTAAAGAAATATAAACCTCCTTGAAGCAACTTATCTGTAACTAGTTAAATATTTCTTTGCAAGTGTTTACTCTAAGTGATAACTTTTTTAACTTACAGCTTTATTTTGCTAAGGAAAAAAGAGCTTACATGTCCCTGAGTCAGTGTTTATCAATTTCTAACTTGATACCATGTTAACCTAAAGTACGTAATTCACCTAACAATTAGTTTGCCATATATAAACAAGTCTTTTTCCTTACTCATAACTCCACTACAGAAAAAAAAAATCATATCCCAGCTTTATCTACAGAATCCCCTCTTCATAAAAGTCAAGTAAATTCTGTTATAATGTTGTTCTATCACAATGGACTCAATAGTAAAGTATTTTGGGTCATACGGTGACCCAGAATCTTAATATTATTTTAATTTCCTGAATCTCTGTTTCTGATTTCCTAAACTTAAATGTTTCTATTAAAGTAATGCATAAATACTGGTATGGATGATCACAATCAAATGAAAGAGCATATAGTCCCAGAACTAGGAACAACATAGGGTCATTGGAGATAACAGGTTTTTACTTATGACTTGAAAGGTCAAATGAATCAATCTTTGCAGATGAAAGGTTGTGTGCATGTAGTGATTCAACTAGGAGGGAGCAATGACTGAAATTAATAACTTGCGCTAAATATCACTACAACTCACCACTAGAGTTCATCTTTAAGACAACAATGCAAGTGCAGAGACTGACACCTCTTCCAGTTTACTCTCTTTTCTGGTTCTTAGACTTGTGCCTGTTTTATACTCTCTTATCTGTTCTGACCACCTAACACTTTCTTTGATCTCTCAGCTACTGTCTTTAACCTTTCTTCACTGGAATCATTTAAAATGGACTCATGGTGGTAGAAAATAGATACTTTCTTGATATTTCTTCCCAAAGTAGTGTTAAGAAAGTCTAAACATCTTACTTGTCACTGCACACTCACTCCTACTAATACGAGTAATATTTCTACAAATTTGCCAACAAGTCCAGGGTGACAATCCCAGAATTTGAGGGGATGGTAGAATTAATATGGCATAGTTTCTATTATTAAGGATATTAAATCTAGTATAGATTTATAGGAAAGCAAGCATTCACTGTCAGAAGAGTGTTATAATAGCCATAGTAGACTTCAATGCCAGAGAAGAGCTGAGATAAAAAATAATTAGTTCTAACTTATTTGACTGAGTAGGAGCAGTGCTAGTGAGAATCTGGATGATCAAAGTCAAAGTCAAAATGCTGAAGGAAGCATAAGAAAAATTTGAAGTTCCTGTGAAAATGCAATACTTCATATATCTTTCTCTTTAAATGAAAAAAAAAAAAGTGCGTGTATGTACATGCATGTGTATCCTTGGGGGACTTTCATGGGACAAAATCATTTCAGATTAAAAGATAAAAATAAATATATATTTGAAAAGAAGAGAGCACAAGTGATATTATCTTTCAAAAGAGAACATGAGGTAATAGCTTGAAGAGAAAGCTTAGTTAAAATGGTGAGCTAACCCACCTAATTCACCTTCCTTATTTCCAATAGTTTCTTTTTATGCACTTATTATTTCATCTCATCTGTCCCTGAATCCAGAATGAAGCTCCTTTCTCAGATTATACATCTTTGGGGGATGCACCTTCCCAAGATTTCTATCCTTCTCTTTTTTATTTTCTGCTCCCAACATAAATTATTAGATATATACTCTGTTCTTTCAGATCTTGAATCTACCAGTGATCTGTAATTTAAATAAATTTTTAATATTGAATATGGTGTTGTTAATAGTCCAATATGAAAACAGCAGCTATATAAATTTCTGAATGTCATCCTTCCATCGAAGTAAAGAAAAGAGCTGTTGATGGAAATAAAAATTGCAATTGAAAATGATAAAAGAGGAACTGAACTCTTGACATTAAGTAAGGTAATTTCTAGTAATGTTTTGAAAATTATCTCAAAGACAGTAAACAAATGAGCTAGTATTTCATAAAGACAAAATTAAATCTAGTTCTGATTATTTACTACAAACTTTTATCTTCCATTGTTCCTTCTTTCTTTAGTTTTTGTCATCCTTCCTTCAGGTTTATCTCCTTTTCTTCCATACTTCCATCCTAACATTCATACATACTGACTTCTCCATATGGATGAGGCACTCTGCTAAGCAATTGAGTTTATAGTGCAAAACAGCATATATTTAATCCCTACTCTTATAGGACTTGGATTACTAAACCTCACTATGAAATTTAGTGGGAAAGATAGGCATTAAATAATAACACAAAATAGCAATGCTATTTTTAACCTGACAATGCCGTCAAGAGAGCCAATGGCTTTAAAGAGATTATCAATAGTAAATTATATCCAGTTTTAAGGATCATCAGGAAAATCTCAAC
Organism: Tolypeutes matacus; assembly: GCA_026826555.1. Classification (NCBI taxonomy): domain Eukaryota; kingdom Metazoa; phylum Chordata; class Mammalia; order Cingulata; family Chlamyphoridae; genus Tolypeutes; species Tolypeutes matacus. The sequence goes on along the minus strand of JAKSZT010053887.1, from coordinate 6,761,109 downwards.
AAAAAACACATTTATGCTAAATGCAAAAGGATGCTGATAGAGATCCACTCAACTCTTTATTTATTTATACAAACAATATTTATTAAGCATATATTATATGTCAAACACTGTAGTTGTGCTTGGGCTACAATGTCATGACCAATCAAACCAAATACTAAAACAAAGACAAGATTTCTATACCCATGAATCTTGTATTCTGTGGGATGAGAGCAATTAATCAATGAATCATATAAATAAATGTGACATTTTAACTCTTATATTTTATTAATGAAAAGTCCTTTGGTATGTAGGTCTGCCTAATTAGAGAATTGGGGCAGCACAAGAAGAAAAATGACTGCACTCTTTTCATGAGAAGTAATATGCTGCTACCTTAAAGAAGAAGATTAAAATTTAAAAAAGGAGGAGAGATAGGGAAAATATTTCACGTATAAGAAACAGGATATATAGTGGACAAAAACAGGGATGTTTGCAATAACTGAATGGTGATAAATATAAGTAGATGGAAAACAAAAAGTGAGGTTTCAGAGAAGTAGTTATAATGACATATTATGTTATTTAAGAAGTAATGAATACAGTATGTTTGTTCAGGAGTATGTGTGTGTGTTTCTGTGTGTATAAGGGAGAGACTTAAAAATAGAAAATTATAGATGATGGTGGTGGTAATCAGATTTGAATTTTTGAAAATAAGTTTGGAGAAGCGCTTATAAAATTGTGGAGTAGGGAACTCAGGAAAAAGAAAACCTCTTCTCCTTATAAGTAAAAAGAGCATTGACATATATTGTTAAAATCAATTTTCAGAAATTGATTTATTTAATATTAACCAAGGGCTTTCAACAATACTAAGAGAATTTATTCAAGAAAAATTTCAGAATCTTAGTAAGAACATGAAGTTTTGTGACATTCAAACTTTCAATTTTCCCATTTCCTTCTCACCAGATCCTTGGAAGCCATGAAAATTAGAAGCCTCACAATCATGATAACTATGAAAAACAGCAGGTTAACAGTAGTTTGAAGGCACTGAAAGAGTTTGGAACTTGAACAAAAGCCCCTTTCTCATAGAATTGTCACAATTTGTCCTAACTGTCAGCAGTTAGGGAGAGCCCAGCTTACCAGGCTTGTCTTAATTTGACTGTCTAGGCATCTAGAATGTCACACATATATGCACAGATGTGCACATGGCTAGGAAAGACCTCAGAATGACCTGGTCTCTGAGGTGGCTGAACTTGAGACTCTGATAGCAGGAAGTTAAGGGTAAGGCAAAGTTAGAAATGGCTCAACTAGTGAAGGTGTGCCCCAACAGAGGCATGGATCCATTCGGCGAAGGGTGGTTGAGATCTAGGTTTAAGGTATTTATGAAAATCTCTGTATAATTATTAGCTCATCATCAAGCCAACTTAGCAGAAATTTCAGTGGCTGCACATGACAAATAATGCATATTTTTACAAAGTTAGCTCAGGAAAGTCACTAAACATACAGCAACAACATTAACAACCAACCAAAAAAGTAAACAAATGCAGAGGAGAAGTGGAGGATCTTATTTCCAGATATATTTTAAAAATTAAAATGTCCAGTCTTTAAAAATAATGTGATAAATTCAGGAAATATGAAAGGATTGCACAGGAATAAATAAACAGTAGAATTTGTTCCTAGGTTGCCCAGATTTCAAATTACTAATACATATTTTAAATTAACCATTTGGTTATGTAATCTACAGCTTCCTTATAAATTAAAATAAAAAACAGAACCAAACGAAACATGTCTGAAGAAATAAAGGAAGACATTAAAATGATGTTTTACCATAGAAAGAATATCAACAATGCTACCACCCACATACAAAAAGGTTTTAATATGGGGTGAGGAAAGGTGGAGGAGGTTGGGTATATAAGAGCCTCTAGTATTCTGTGTGTGACTTTGCTGTGATCTAATACTTCTTTGAAAATTAAATGAAAAATTGGGAGACACTGGGGAGTGAGAGGGGGAAGGTGCTATGGTACAGACTGGACACCCGATAATGCAGTGATAAAAGGAAAAAAAAATTTTTGTGTGTGTTTTTTCCCATTTTTTGAATGCCTCAATCCTTTAATTATATTTTATTTTCAGTTTTTTTTTCCTGAGTTTCTATGTATTTTATCTCTTGCATTTAAGCTTATCATTATTATTTCATTTTCCTATTAATTGTATTTGGTTATTATATGGGCTTCATCTTCAAGGAAGGTTTAGATCACTGAAAGGTTACAACAGGGCATGCAGAGGATCATTGGTGGGGGGTGTCTGGGATGGGGGATTCATGGGAGGAAGTTCATCTGAATATACATGAAAGATATATAAAATTGTCCAAATGTCAAGGGGCGGGACATGGTCACAGTGGGTGGACAATCACTCAATAAATGAGGGAATATTGAATTCCCAGCCTGGAGAGCTCTGCCACATTCTCCAAGGGAGCAGCAACAGTCTTCTGAGTGCAGAGGCAGTGTCTGGCAAAGGAGGATGGTCCCCTAATGGGTTCTTGTAATTGAACCCTTATGAGTCTTTGTTCTTGTAATTGAAACTTAGCCTACTGTTACGGGGTGCCTAAGGGTTGCCTCCTGAGAGCCTCCTTGTTGCTCAAATGTGGCCTCTCTCTAAGCCAAACTCAGCATATGAATGCATTACCTTCCCCCCAGCGTGGGACTTGACTCCCAGGGAGCCTCCCTGGCAACAAGGGATTAACACCAAGTGCTCACTGGCAATATGACTGTAAAAAGACCTTGAATAAAAGGGGGGAAAAGGTAAAGACAAATGAGTTCATGTGGCTAAGAGACTTCAAGAGAATTGGGAGGTCATCCCAGAGGTAACAATTATGCACACCTCAGTAGGATCTCATAGAACACCAAAGTGGATATCACCCCACACAGAGGGGCTCCTGAGGGCTCTGGGGACACCCAGGTCCTATATAAGTGGGGATAGCTCCAGAGATTGATGCCTTATCAGTGGGTTATACTTTGGAACCTGTGCTCCTGAGAGTGACAGACTTGGACTCAAATAAATCCTCCCTGCACATGGTCCATTAGTCCCTTCTATTCAAACCTATATGTGATGCTGGAGTTTGTAGGTGTACTTCCAGAGACTGGAGCCTCTGGCCTGCCCATGTGCCAGCTGTGCCTGGAATCTCGGTGGAGCTGCAACTCCTACTCTACAGCTCAATGGACTCACCCAAGTACCTGGTGAGGAGATGATGATGGACTACGGCCATCCCAGTGAATGGAGAGTGTCTTCAGCTGCAGGCAAGATAATCCCATCCATCATACCCATGGGATATAAACCCCCTCTCACTTGGAGGTGGAGTGGACATCAGCATCCCAAACTCCTCAGGACTGGGGGAAGAGCTATGGACTAGAATGGACTCACTGGTATTCTGTTGTAGAGATATTGTGATTCAAGTAATGGAAGAAATTACAACAGTGAGGTGGAGCCAGTGGCCACTGGACACTTTTGGGGTGGGGAAGGGAAAAGCAGTTGTAATACAGGGGCTTTTTCGGGACTTGGGAATTATCCTGAATGACATTAAAATGACAGATATAGGCCATTTTACACCAGCATATAACATGCAGAACTGTGTGGGAGAGAGTGTGGTCTACAATGTGAACTATGGTCCATGCTTAATGGCAAAGCGCCAGGATGTGATATCCATTGCAGGTGATGTGCCACACTAATGAAAGATGTCTTTGTGGGATGTTATGGGAGGTGTGGGAAGTGGGGAACATGGGTATCCTTGTAATTTTTGCGTAACATTTATGTAATCTAAGCATCTTTAAAAAAATATATATATATATTAAAAAATAAAAAAAGGAAATATAAACTATAAAAAGGAAACAAAAAGATTTTCTAGAGTTGAAAGATACAATAAATTATGTGGAAAAAAATTTCACTACAGGGCTCAATGGCAGATACCAGCTATCAGAAGAATAAAGCTGCCAACTTAAAGATTGGTTAGTTGAAATTATCCAATCAGAGGAACAGAAAGAACAAGAATGAAGAAAAATGAACATGTGGGAGAACATGTGGAACACCATTGAATGTACTAACTACATTTAATTGAATCCCCTTAACGAGATGAGAAAGAGAAAGGGACAGAAGGAATATTTGAAGAAATAATAACTGCCAGGATTAATTCAGAGGCATCCATACCTAGATACATGGAGAATCCTGAAATCAACTTGAGAGAAGTGAAGCATCATACAAAAGGATGGTCTATAAGATTAATAGCAAATTTCTCATCAGAAATCACGGAGGCCAGAAGGCAGCAGCATGACATATTCAAAATTATGACAGAATAAGATTGTCAACCAAGATTCTATATCCTGCAAAAGTATATTTCAAAAATGAAGGACAGAAGAGGATTGTGGGAACATGGCATCAGACTAACAGGAAGAACTCAAATGCTCTCACAAAAACAACAGAGAAAGAACCAAAAGCTTTCCAAGGGACCTGCCTTGTAGGTCATCAGACAAAGACAGTGCTACATAACTCCCAGGTGGGTGGGGGACAGAGAAACAAAGAAGCTGAAACAACAAACGTCAGTTACCGATCCCCTCAGCGGTTGAGAAGTGTTCTCCTCCCCAACCCCTAAGATATTAACCTGGGGTAAAACCTTTGGCTCCCTGCAGCTGACTGAGAGGGGAACAGACATCTTCCTCCTTGTCAGTTGTTTCAAGGGAAAAGGGAGGGGGAGTTGGGGACTTTTCTTGAGTGAATTGGGCCAACAGAGCCTGCTTTGAATCTCTCCTCTGGGGACTCAACACAGAAACATAGGAAAGCCAAAATTGAAACAACTCTAGGCAAAGGTGTACCATCTGCTAGACAGCCTTGAAATTGCATGGACAAAAATTGTTCTCCCATCTCTCTGTATCTTTATCTCTGGGAGAAAATCTGTGCCCCAATAGTGAGTCTCTGGCACAATTTGGACAACTTAAGCCAGGCAATTTTAAAGACTTAGAATAAGTTGAACCAAATATCAAAGAAGAACTGTGAGAAAAAACAATTAGAAAGACTAGAAAAGAGAGAAATTGTCCATCAGAGTAAATCCACCAATTAAGATACCTAGACATCAGCAAAAAATTACAAGTCATGCTAGGAAACAGGAGAGATGGCCAAGCCAAAGGAACTAACCAAATATCCTGAAGAGATACAGGATTTAAGGCAACTAATCAGTGATAACCACACAACTCTGCTAAATCACGTCAAAGAATTTAAAACATATGTATATATGTCTAAAGAAATAAAAGATATTAAGAAGACACTAGGTGAGCATAAAGAACATGAAAGGCATCAAAGAAAAATAATAGACCTCCTGGGAATGAGGTCTATGTCTCCCCAATCAAAAGACATAGACTGATAGATTGGATAATTAAAAAAAAAAAAAATCTGAGCTATCTATATGTTATCTACAAGAGACCCACCTCAGATATAAGGATACAACAGGTTAAAAGTGAAAGGTTGGAAAAAGTTATTCCATGCAAATAGTAACCAAAAAAGAGCTGTAGTAGTGATACTAATATCAGCAAAATAGATTTCAAATGCAAAACTGTTAAAAGGGATGAAGAAGGTCATGATATATTAATTAAAAGGGCAATTTACAAGAAGAAATAACTATACTAAATATTTATGTACCAAACCTGAGTGCCTCAAGATACAGGAGGCAAATACTGGCAAAGGGAGAAATAGATGTCTCATTAGAGACTTCAATACATCACTCTCATGATTGGATAGAACATCTGGAAAGAGAATAAATAGAGAACTTGAATAATATGATAAGTGAACTAGACCTAAAAGTCATCTATAAGAGAGCATTGCACCCCAAAACAGCAAGATATCCTTTTCTTTCAAGTGCTTATGGATACTTCTCCAAGATAGACCATATGTTGGGTCAAAAGACAAGTCTCCAAAAATTTCAAAAGATTGAAATTATACAAATCACTTTCTCTGATCATAATAGAATGAATCTGGAAATCAATAATGGACAGAAAAAGGGAAAATTCATATATATATATTATGGAGATTAAACAATACACTCTTAAATAATCAGTGTCTCAAAGAAGAAATTGCAGGAGAAATCATCAAATATCTTGAGACAAATGCAAATGAGAGCACAATAAATCAAAACCTATAGGACACTGCAAAGGTAGTGCTGAGAGGGAAGTTTATAGCCCTCAAGGCTTACATTAAAAAAGAAGAGAGTGTCAAAATTGAAAAGCTAACTGCACACCTGAAGGAACCAGAAAAAGAAAAACAAATTAATCCCAAACCAAGGTGAAGGAAAGAAATATTATGATCAGAGTAGAAATAAATGAAATCAAGAACAAAAAACAATAAAGAGAATCAACAAAACCAAAAGTTGTTTTTTAAGAAGATCAACAAAATGACAAACCCTTAGCTAGACAGACAAAGAACACAAGATAGAAGACACAAATAAGTAAAATCAGAAATGAGAGGAGGGACATTACCATCGCTACTCTGTATGCCAAACAACTGTATGCCAAAAACAAGACAATGTAGATGAAATGGACAAATTCCTAGAAAGACACAAACCACTGACATGGACACTCGAAAAAATAGAAGACTTCAACAAACCAATCACTAGTGAAGAAACTCAAACAGTCATCAAAAACCTTCCAAAGATGAAAAGCCTGGGTCCAGATGATTTCACAGGTGAATTTTAACAGTCATTCAAAGATGACCTAACATCAGTCTTGCTCAAGCTCTTGAGTCTTGCTCAAGTTTGGTAGCGTTCTTTTAACAGAAAAGAACGCTACCAAACTCATTCTCTGAAGCCAAAATCACACTAATACCTAAACCAGATAAAGATACTATGAAAAAAGAAAATTGCAGACCAATATCTATAATGAATACAGATGTAAAAATCCTCAACAAAATACTTGCAAACAGAATCCAAAAGCACATTAAAAGAATTATACACCATAATCAAGTGGGTTTTGTCCTAGGTATAGTGTATAGTGTTTCTATACACTACTGATGTGCAACCTGAGGAGAAAATCAGAAAAAAATTCCATTTATAATAGCAACTGAAAAAATCAAATATTTAGGAATAAACCTAACCAAGTACATAAAGGACCTGTATTCAGAAAACTACAGAGCATTGCTAAAAATAACTGAAGAAGGTTTAAATAAATGGAAGGACAAAGCCTACAAAATAACTAAAAAAATATATAGTAAAGTAACAATAGAATTAAAATGGCACTGTAGAAAATATCTATTTAATACAAAAGAAAGCAGTAATGGAGGAATTGAAGAATAAAAAAGACAAATAATAAGCTAAAATGACAGATATAAATCCTACCTTATCAGTAATTGAATCATATGTAAATATATTAAACAATCAAACAAGAAAAGCAGAGTTTGGCAGAATGGATTAATTAAATACGTGTTCTTATTGTATGCTACTATAAGAGACACACTTTAGAGTCAGACAATAATAGGTTGAAAGTAAAAATATAGGAAATAGATATTTTGTGCAAACAGTAACCATAAGGCTATATTTAACATCTGCCAAATAGACTAAGACGAAATTTTTTACTAAAGAAAGAAGGATATTTTTTAGTGATAAAGGGTGAATACATCAATCTAAGCTGAATATTTTCTCATGTGCAAATCTAGCTTCCTCCAATTTCTTCCCCTCCCTTTGTTTTCTGGGAACAGTACAGAAAGTGTTCCAAAGGGCTGGCCAAGCCTCAGGGAACGAGGGAGTATTACTTAATCAGAAGGCACCTGGTATGAAGGGCAGATAATGCCCAATGCTTGTCAAAACTGCCCTGTGACTGTGATGGATGGAGTTGGTTTGTACAAAGCCTCTGCATACCTGCACTGAGAGGTCCCATACACATTCCTGAGAAGAATAAATAAGTTTTGTGGTCTTGCACAGTTTGGTTCCATGACTTCTTTGTTCTCCTTATATAATATCCATGAAACCTGTTGAAAGCTGCAGAACGCTGTTTGGGGTCCCATGTCTTCCCGAGGCATTCTTTGGGTTCCTGAGCAAGGGTGGTAACACCAGGGACCTACGTTGTCTCTCTGCAGCAACACAAGCAGAAAGACATAGCCATTATAACATAAATATACCATTTACAGAGCATGGAAATATATGAATCAAAAACTGACAGAATTGAAGGGAGAAATAGGTAACTCAGCAATAATATTTGTATACTTCAATATTCCACTTTCAATAGTAGATAGAATGACTATACAGAAAATCAACAAAGCAATAAAAGACTTTAATAGCACTATAAAACAACTATATCAGAGGGCATCTATAGAAAAATATCTAACAAAGAAGTTTAGCAAGGTTGCTAAATATACTATCAAAATACAAATTCAATTGTCTTTCTATATACCAGCAATGGCCAATCTAAATATGACATTAAAAATCCATTCCATTTACAATGTCACCAAAAAGAATTAAGTATTTGAGCATATTTAACAAACTATATACATGACTTGCACACTGAAATTTATAAAACATCACTGAAACTGAAATGAATTAAGTAATATCTAACATATATAAAGGCGTTCTTGTTCATGGATTGGAAGAGTTAATATTTTTAAGATGGCAATATTTCCCAAATTGATCTATGAGTTCAGTGCAATCCCTACAATAATCCTAGCTTTCTTTTATTCATTAACTGATCATTATTTTATATGTTATGTGTAAGTTCTTTGGGTGATGAGGTACAAACACAGATGGCCAGCAAGCAAAGAATGCATGAAATGACAGCTTTGTTGATCAAAGACCTTAGAGAAGGACAGGGGAGACTAAGGGTGGCAGAGAGGTCCAGGGTTAACCTAACCTAGGGTCCTTTGAGGGTCAGTGGAGAGGGGGAGAAACAGCATCTTTGGGTCACAGCTCCCTCTCTTGTCGTGACCCAGATGGAAGGAGTAAGGCTTTTACATAAATACTGGGGAGTTACAGTTTTAAACAATATGGTATGAAAGGGCAGAAGCAGCAAGGGCAATTTGGAGAAGCTGATGGTGACTCTTATCCTCTAATTCATATGGAGATACAGGCCTTGCTAGTTGTGGTTAAGCCCAGGGCAGGGCTAACTGGGTTGGTTGCCCTAGAGGGGAACTTGCGACTAAACTGGGCAAGATGACAGCCATCAAATATAATTTCTTTTATGTCATTGCAATAACCTGATCTTAAAATTCATATTGAAATATAAAATTACTCAATATCTAAAACAATGTTTAAAATGAAGAACAAAGTTGGAGGACTCAAGCTACCTCATTTCAAAACTTACTACAAATGATAGTTATGAAGACAGATGTGTTACTGCAGAAAGATAGACATATACATCAGTGGAATAGTAATGAGAGTTTAGAAATGAACTGTTACACTTATAGTCAATTGATTTTCAACAAAGGTGTCAAGAGCATTCAATGGGGAAAGAATAGTCTCTTCAACAAATTGAACTGGGATAACTGGTTATGAATGAAATTGGTCCCTTATCTCAACCCAGTGTAAAATAATTAACTCAAAATGGATTGCAGAATTAAATGTAATAATTAAAAGACTATCTTTCTTGAAAAAAAAAAGAATAAATCACTGTGACCTCAGCTTAGGTAATAGTTTCTTAGGTATGATGCTAATAGCATAAGCAACAAAACAAAACAAAATGCAAATAGATAAGTTACTCTTCATCAAAATAAAAACTGTCCTTCTAAAGGCAATATCATGAAAGTGAAAAGAAACTCAAAGAATGTAGCCGTTTGGTTTGGCAGTTTGATGTAATTATGAATTCCAAAAATATATATTGGATTATGCTTGTAAACTGGTATGCTAATGGAGGCATGATTAGGTTATGATTAGGGCATTAACTGGGCCATGTCAGTAGGGTGTTGAGCCCCACCCCTTGGTGGATGGGGGAATCAGATATAAAAGGCATGGCATGAACAGAGTTGAAGCAGTTTTTGATGTTGCAATTTTGATGTTGGAGAGAAGGCCCTGGGATAGAAACAAGCCATTCGCCTGAGAGTTCACAGCTGGCCTTGTGGAGGAAAGAGAGGAGCTAAGCCTGGAGAGAAACGCAGCCCCGGGAAGAGAGGAACCTGTAGCCGTTGGCCAATTTGATGTAATTATGAATTCCAAAAATATAATCAGATCATGCTTGTAAACTGATCTGTTAATCTGGGCATGATTAAGTTATGATTAGGGCACTGACTGGGCCACGTCAGTAGGGTGTTGAGCCCCACCCTTTGTGGGTGGGGGAAGAAAATATAAAAGGCATCACAAAGAACAGAGATGCAGCAGTTTTTGAGAAGCAGTTTTGATGTTGGAGTTTTGATGTTGGAAAGAAGGCCCCAGGAGAAGAGAAGTGAGCCGTTTGCCTGATAGTCTACAGCTGCCCTTGTGGAGGAACCAGAGGAGCTAAGCCTGGAGAGAAACGCAGCCCCAGAAAGATAGGAACCCAAGAAGCTTGAACCCTGGCAAACATTGGCAGCTGTCTTGCTACAACATGTGGCAACGGACTTTGGTGAGAGAAGAAACTTAATGCTTTATGGCCTGGTATCTGTGGGCTTCTACCCCGCAAAAATACCCTTTATAAAGACCAATGCATTTTTGGTATTTCGCATTAGCATCCCTTTGGCTGACTAGTACAGAATCCAAGAAGCCTGAACCAACCGTGTCGAACATCAGCAGCTGTCTTGCTCCAACACGTAGCAATGGACTTTGGTGAGGGAAGAAACTTATGCTTTATGGCCTGGTAACTGTGGACTTCTACCCCAAATAAATATCTTTTATAAAGATCAACCAATCTCTGGTTATTGCATTAGTGCCCCTCTGACTAATACAAAGAATAAGAGAAAATATTTACCAATCATATATCTGATAAAGGACTTATATCCATGATATATAAAGAAATTTTACAACTTAAGGACAATGAGAAAATAGGCTAAGGGTGTGAATAAATTTTTATCCAAAAAGGATATGCAAATGTCAGATAAACTAATGAAAAGATGTTCAGCATCTTTAGAGAAATGCAAATAAAAACCACTATAAAAAACTACTTTCCAATCACTTAGGTTGCCAAAATTAAAAGACGTAATAGCAAGTGTTAATGAGGTTATGAGGAATTGGAACCTTCATACATTGCTAGTAAAGCAGGTTAGTATAGGAAATGATGGAAGGCAGCTGGTCAGAACAAAGCTGTAGACATCACAGCTGAGACCCCGCCAAAAACATGGCCATGAGACCCAGAAACCCCCTGAGGGGAGTAGGCTGGTCATGAACAAAGCAATAATAACCATTATGGCTAAAAAGCCTGCCAAGAACCTGGTTATGAGGTCCCATTTGAAACTCCTGCTCAAAAAAAAAAGCCCCAGATAACTCCAAACAGAAAGGCTTCTGAATTGGTTCCTTGAAAGCTAACAGGTGCAACCTGAGTGGTCCAACAGGAAGGCAGAAAAGCAACAAATCAGAACAGCAAATAGCTAGGATTCCTCCTCAGCATCGGGAAGAGGGAGCAAGAAAGAATGGCCTTAATAAAGCCTACCCCAGGGCCCCAGCATGCATCTAGCCCTGGAGCATGCCTGCAATCAAATCTCGAATGTGTATTCTCTCTTTTGTTTCTCATTAAACTTTTTACCTTTTACTTGTGTGCTTAACTTAACTAGTCTTTGAATTTCTTCTCACAGTGTAGCCAAGAACCTGGGAACCACCCACAGTGGACAACATTGGTGGGATTATAGAATGGTGCAGCTACTTTGGAAAACAGTTTGGAAGTTCCTCAGAATGCTAGACTTTTAGTTACCATATACCAGCATTTCCACTTTTAGCTGTATAATCAGGAAAAGTGAAAATATATGTCCATACAAAAATTTGTAAAAGAGTATTCATATCATCATTATACATAATGGTCAAAATTGGAAATAACCCAAATGTCCATCACCTGAATATTATTTGTGCTAAAATGGATAAAAAATTACTGTGGATTTAGTGCAAACATCTTTGCAATTCCTATAGGCATTTCCCCCCCTAGAAATCGATGATTATTAAAAATATCATTCAGAAAGTCAAGTGACAAAGAACATACAAATAATCTTGAAACAGAAGAACAAACTTGGGGAACTTAACTTATCTGACTTTAAGGATTACTATGAAGATAAAATTATCAAGACAGTATTGTGCTGACAAAAGGATAGAAAAATAGATCATTGTAACTCTCTAGGAAATTCAGAAATATTCTCACATACATACATATTTTTAAAGGGTACCAGAAAGAAAGGAAGGAAAAAAAGAAGAAAAAACTTCTTCAGTAAATGCTAAATGGAAAACTGGGTTTCTATGTGAGTGGGGGAGAAAACCTCAACCCCTTACCCAAACCAATTTCATGAATTAATGCAAAAATAGTGTGCTGAATCAAAGTAATCAAACATGGAATTGTACCTATTGAATGAATTTATTTAAATGATATTTTAGAATAGGCAAAGTTAATGTAAACCAAAATCAGCTCTAATTCTTGCTTCTGGTGGGGCAATGACAGAGAAGAGGCAAGAGAGTTATTATTGAGTGAAGAAATTAGTGACTTGGTTGAGTTTTGAGTTACATAAGTATATCCATGATTCAAAACTGAGTAAATTATATGGCAAATATATCAACATTTCATTACATATAAACTATACCTCAATAAAAAGAAATTCAGGAGTCAACATTAAGAGGATCCCACAGGCCAAAACTGTAACAATTTGGGCAGTAAGAATAATAGTAATAAACTGTTTGAAATGTTACACATAATATCTGTTTATAATGAATGTTATTCCCAAGAAGACATAGTTGCCCCTGGAAACAGCAGCTACAAAGAACAACCCCCATTGGTTACTACTGGAAGTAATGAGAATACCACCTTTTTCATTTGAAAATTGGAAATTAGAGAAATGATTAAGCATTCTATCTTATCTATTCTTCAGAAATTGTATTTAAAATATATTGGAAATTATGTTGGGTAATAACCCTTTCTATAACTCTACTGCCACCTGAATCCACTGAGGATAATTAGCCTAAGATTGGAATGGACAATTAGACATTATGTGCCTCCTGATGTGATGCAATATGAAGTCTTCAGCACCACTGATATAATAACCTTACCCCAAAACTAATTTGCCTAGGAACTAACTTCTAGTTTATGTGAAGCATGGGCGATAGAGGAACAAGGTCATGAAACATAACACACAAATTTGGAATGCTGGGCAACTGATCTACTTTCACCAAAATAATGAAGTCATTTTTAAAAAAGCTTAATTTGAATAAACAATTTGTAAAAAATATATTTTTGACACAACTGGAATTTGGACATGAGCTGGACATTCAATAATGTCAATGAGTAATTGTTAATTTTGTTAATGGTGAGAATGGCATTTTGGTTATTGGAAAAATGTCCATATATTTTGGAGCTCTGTACAAAATCATGGAAAGGTAAATTATCTTATGACTAGAATTTACTTTAAAACACATAAGCCAAAAATTGTGGGAGGGGATAGCAGGGATAGTATGGTGTTTGAAGTTATGTATCCCAGAAAAAAAAAAAAACATGTTCTTAGGCTTAATCCTATTCCTAAGGGTGTGAATTCATTGTAAATAGGACATATTGAAGATGTTTTGAAGATGTCCATAAAGGTGGGGCCAATTGAATAGGATAGGTCCTATTATTGGAGGCCTTATAGAGTGAAAAACCAATGGGATAAGCTGGAAGCATGAAGTCGAGAGAATCAAGAAAAGAAAGAATGTACATCTCCATGTGATGAGAAAACCAAGGAACCCAAGAATTATCAGATAGATGAATGCTACTGACTCAAGGAGAATGTAAGCCTTCTAGATTTGGAGACTGTGAGCCAAAGAATCTAGACTCCTACTCTTGGTGACCGGCATATATTTGTCATTTCCCATGTGGTGGGCCTTTTCCCCTGGTAGTTGTGCTAAACATTGGCTCAGCAAGTGAAATTTCACATTTTAAAATTATGGCAAATGTTATGCTTAATAGGGAAATGTTATGGTTTGTTAGGCTGCTGAAAGCAGATACCATAAAATGTTTGGCTGTATCAATGGGAACTTATCAGTTTACGAGTTTATAGTTCTGAGGCTGTGTAAATGTCCAAATCAAGGTATCATCAAGACAATAGTTTCTTCCTGAAGACTTGCTGCTGGAGATCCTGGGCTCCTCTGTCACATAGGAAGGCACATGGCTGCATCTGCTGGTCTCTCTCTTTCTTCCAGGTTTCTTTGATTTTAGCTTCTTACTTTCTTGGCTTTCTCTCTCCTTGTCTGAATTTCATTCTCTTATATAAGACTCCAGTTAGTACTATTAACTATTAACTCCAGTTAATACTATCATTTTGGGTCAATGCACTTAAAACATTACTAATTTTGAAAATATTTATAGTTCTTTTTGTTTTTTATTTTAATTATTTTATTCCTTATAATGAAAAACTGAAAATATCAATTTCCCCTTTTCCCTTTTTTTTCTTGGAGGCATATGTATGATATATTCCTTTGTATCCTCCTACTTTCACTCAACATTATGTAAGTTTCCTTCATGTTGTGTCTAATTGTGTTTTATTCTTTTTCATTGTTGCATAAAATTCCATTGTATGAACATATGTAATTTATTTCTTCATTCTATTGCTGCTGGATATTTGGGTGTTTTGTTTTTTTTTTCCAGTTTGTAGATAATGTGGATAGTGCTGCCAGAAACCTTGTAAATACCTTTTGATGAATATGTGTACACATTTATGTTTGATAAACCTAGAAGTAGAACTGCTGGATCATAAGATATATGAATGTTTAGCTTCAGTTGATACAGTCAGCTTTCCAAGGTGATTTTACCAATGACATTCTCACCAGCAGAGGGTAACTTCCAGTTGCTCCACATCCTTGTTAACACTAGTTATTATCTGCCATTTTCATTTTCCCTGTTGTGCTGTGTGGTAGAGGTATCTTACTGTCGTTTTAATTTATATTTTCTTCTTTACTAAAGATATTGAACCCTTAAAAAAAAAAATCAAAGATACTCTAAACCTTTTCCTTTAAAAATATACATAATATGAAAATTAAGAAGATAAGTTATAACCATAGCTGACATACTACCCAGAGCATTCCTTGGGGAATGGGAAGGCAACAATTTATACTAGTTGTTAATCAGGCCTGCCTATGTCATATCTATAAACTATAAGCATTTTTAATTATAATACTTTGTTTAAAGATAATTTTACAAATGTTTCTGATTCAAGAATTGAAATTAATCATAGGGTTAATTACATTAATCTCTTTACATGCTGAAGATCTGAAGACCACTGTATTTGTCAGCCAAAGGGGTGCTAATGTAAAATACCAAAAATGGGTTGGTCTTCATAAAGGGTATTTATTTGGGGTAGAAGTCCACAGATACCAGGCCATAAAGCGTTGTTTCTTCTCTCACCAAAGTCCATTGTCACGTGTTGGAGCAAGACAGTTGCTGACGTTTGCCAGGGTTCTCTTCCCAGGGCTGTGTTTCTCTCCGGGCTTAGCTCCTGTTTCCTCCACAAGGTCATCTGTAGACGATCAGGAGAACAGCTTGCTTCTCTTCTCCTGGGGCCTTCTTTCCAACATCAAAACTGCTTCTCAAAAGACTGCTTCCACTCTGTTCTTTGCCTTGCCTTTTATATTCAATTCCCCATCCACCAAGGGGTGGGGCTCAACACCCTACTGATGTGGTCCAGTCAACGCCCCAATCATAACTCAATCATGCCCAGATTAACAGATCAGTTTACAAGCATAATCCAATTATATTTTTGGAATTCATAATTACATCAAACTGACCAACTGCAACAACCACAGAGATATAAGGTTTGTCCTTGTTCACATGGCATTTAAGGCTAGAGACAGTACTTAGATCCTAGCTCCTGAATTAAAATAATTTTAAGATGCCATCATATACATTTTCTATATGATATTTTTACACAATGAAACTATTTGCAATTAAAATATTAATTAGTTAATGGGAGGCCCATTTAATTATAGACATATGATTTCTTAAATAGAGTATTTACACATTAGAACATATTTTATGTCCCTCAGTTCTCTAAAGTCTATAATTATCCTTATGATTGGTAAATATTTATTGCACACAGTAATAATAATTAAGTTTATTTTTCATTGATTTAATCCTTTTTATCAATTGAGTATCATTTGACTAAATCATATGGAGCGCCTAACAAATCATGATATTCACGGAAAAGAATCCCCCTCTATTATATTTTCTAAGAAGAAAAACTCCATAGAAAAGCAGCATACATGGCACAAAGCCAGGTTTAACCCTATTTATGTAAAGTAGGGTATGAACAAGAAGACATTCACAGGCATTCAAACTGTACCAAATACATTTATAAAGTATTTATTAATTTAATTTGCATTTGAACCCCATAGAAACTTATAAAGGAATTTTTTATATTGAAGAGTTGTAAGCATTTTGCACCTCATCTGATTTACTAACTGCATCTAATTCTTATTTCAACGAACTTTTTAAGAAGCAGAAGAAAGGATCTAGATGATATAACTACTGAGGGCATAGATCAAGAATACTGGCCTGCTCCTTTCCTTGGTGAAGTGAATTTTACGGTTTATCTTATTCCTGACAATCTACTGGAGCTTGGGAAAAATACTTATACTGAAGCATTGTTCCTTGAATTTTATTTGTCTTTATAATGCAACTCCTAAAACTAAAACATATGAAAAGGTAAAGGTCCTTTATGTTAATTGAAATCAACTCTGTACTGGGAGGAGAAATAGGGGGAAAAAAGTATCCTGCTAGAGAAAACAAGAACATTTTGTCACAGTGAAACGAACTGGGTGTCTCATACTACCATTGGACTGAACACTAAGTAATTCTTAATTAAATTGTACAAAATAAAGTCACCTTGAGGTGAATGACATTTTTTAAATGTACCCAAATAGTTATGAGAGCTATGAATTATCAAATTGAAAACCATACAAAAAGTAACTCATGTTGCAGTCAGAATTAAAGAACATGATATGTATGCATTTACCCAGTGCAGAAATTCACTTTAACACCAATTACAGAAGACCTCCTCCAATTTTATTTGGAATTCTTCCAGGTAATAAAAGTTCCCTGTTTTCATAATATATCAAATCCCTTTGTTGGAGGCTGTAATTTTAAGCTAAAACCCACTTCCTATGCTTTCTACCTATTGCTTTTAGTTCTGCCCTCAAAGTTATTACAAGTAAATCAATTTCCAGGTTGCAACTCTTCAATATTTTAAAACACTTATAATAACTTTATTCAGACTCTGTTATAAAATTAAATATCTTTGGTGGTCATGGTTGCTTGAGGATGCATGAAGCATTTTCCCCTTCCTGATTCATGACAGAACTATAATTTTGTTCAGTTATCTACATTTTTTTTCTATGCAGTCCATGGGTCTCAGGAAAAGCTGGTATCATCCATAAGTTCAGAGTTTTGATGTGACTAAGTTTATCATGGGACTTCCAACATCTTTGAAAATGACAGATTCAGAAACCTATGCCTAAGTCATTTAGCATTTCCCACTCACCTGAGGAAAGTTTTTGGTTCTTGAATGGACACTTGAAATAAGTTAGCCCAATCACAGTGAAGAGAGTAACAAAGCACCTCAGTCCACTTGCCACTGCAACATTCTATGAGCAAAAATGAGCCACATCTGGAAGCTGATAACTTCAAGGAAATGAAGTCAATACTGTGACACTCTTGAACCACTGATTTACTCAAAAGAGATGAAAGTCTGCCCTACTGCTGTTTTTCAGGTTGAGTGACCTTACTGTTTAAGGTGGTTTGGGATCTATCATCCATCTATCTATCATCTATCTATCTATCTATCTATCTATCTATCTATCTATCTATCCATCTATCTATTATCTATCTATCTATCTAAATCTATATCAAGATATATATATAGATGGATCAAGATTCCCACCTCCCTCCTTAGTAAAGTCAGTAGTGGATACTTCTGTAAAAAGTGATAAGGAAACAAAGCTTATTGAAAAAAAGATTAAGGTAGATTAGTGACTTTCACATACTTCAAGAAACAACATATAGAATTATATGTCACTAATGGTTAAGTCTTTCTTAAGAAAGTGTAAATAATTAGAAAAAAAAAGATGCACATAGTATTTGGTCAGAATTCCTTTTCTTTGAATCATTTTATCAGTAAAATTAACTAGTTGGCCAATTAGCTTAAATGAAAAGCCACAGTAAGAAATTAACTTTAGTTATGTCACAATTTCTTCTAGAGCTATCCTTTTTACTTAGTATCAAAGTTTAGAGAAGGTTTTGGATTTAGTATTAAAAATAAAAAATATCACTTGCATAAATAGGCATTATAATTCCCTTACTTTAAAAGATATGGATTCCTTATATCTAGGTGCCAGAAAGACATTATGTTAATGTGGTATCTCCTAAAACAACTTAGTAAGAATCTTCACTATTCTCTTAGAAGCCCAGTATTTTCTTTATAATTCTATATAATTGTTTACCATGTATGAAAGCCAAATATATTTATAGAATTGTTTTGTGTTTTGCTATTGTTTGACTGAATACCAACATTTATCTTCAATAACCATTTAAAGTTTTCATTTACCATATCTAGCTGAGAACTCAAGTTTGCTTTTAGGGTCATAAGTGTATTTTCTGGCAATATCTTCTTGTTATTGGTTACAGTTTTTCATTACTTTTATTTATTGTCTTTGGAAATGATACAGCTCAAAGCATAGTCTGTCTAATCAGTATTTTGAAGAGTTAAAGGTACATATTTGTTTTAAAAGTTTTTTTATAGGTATGTTCTAGAATTCTACTACCTTAATTTCCTAGAAATTTATACTATGGGAATGAAAGGGAAATTTAGAAATCATGAATCAACCCTCTGTTACTTTTAGTTTTTAAAATGAAAAAAAGAAGGTAACTCCTTTATTTATATTCACCCTATCTGTTATCAACATAGCTGGAATGGACACTAAGATAACTCAACTTCCTGTATTACTTCATTATTGTTATTTATTGCAGTAATAATGTCATCTAACAAAGCACCCCATGAAACTCAGTGGGTTAAACATTAAGCATTTATTAGCTTACTTTTCTGCAGGTTCACTGAGATGATTTTTTCCTATTTGGGTCTGTAATCAATGCTCTCTAGATGTGATTGTTCAAGCTTTTATGATCAGTTGATGGGTTGGCTGCAGACTGATTTTAATGATCTTGGCTTGACCTCTCATATCTTTGGTATATGGTTGGGCTTCCTAGATTGTCTCTTCCCAGGTGGTCTTTCCTCCTTCACCAGGCTAGCCCAGGCTTTTTCACATGATCGAAGCCTTTTGAGGCCACGGTTTTAGTACATACACCATCACATCTGCTGCAAGTCACAGGCCTGCCCAAATTCAAAGAGTGATTAAATAGGTTCCATTTCTTGATGCAGATGCAACAAATACATATTGCAAAATTGTGGATAAAAAGAGGAGTAAGAATCTGGCCTGCTTTGACGTCATTCTCCAACTATCATGGAGATTATTATATTATTGTTTTCCACCTCCATTCTTTGAAAGCTCTCTTCAACTTCAACTTCTTAAATAACCTCTTTTTTTATCTTTTTTACTTTACTTTTGTACATTTAATAATTGAAAATATAAACAATTAAAAACTAAAAAGTAAACACAGATGAATAAATATATACATTTCTCAATTAAATGTGATAGACACATAAATTTTTTTAATCAAACAATATGTTATACAATATATTGGTTCATAGTAACGCATTCATACAGTATTTGTCCTTTTGTGTCTGGCTTGCTTCACTCAACATAATGTCCTCCAGGTTCATCCATGTTGTCATATGCTTTACGACTTCATTTCTTCTTACAAATGCATAATATTCCATCGTGTGAATAGATGACAGTTTGTTTATCCATTCATCTGTTGATGGACACCTGGGTTGTTTCCAACTTTTGGCAATGGTGAATAATGTTGCTATGAACATCGGTGTGCAGATGTCTGTTCGTGTCACGGCTCTCAGTTCTTCTGGGTATATACCCAGTAGTGGTATTGCAGGGTCATGTGGCAAGTCTATATTCTTTAGTAACTGCCAAACAGTCCTTCATAGTGGTTGTACCATTCTGCATTCCCACCAACAGTGAAGAAGTGCTCCTATCTTCACATCCTCTCCAACACTTGTAGTTCTCTGTCTTTTTAATAGTGGCCATTCTGAGAGGTGTGAAATGATATCTCTTTGTAGTTTTGATTTACATTTCCCTAATCATGAGTGATGCTGAGCATTTCTTCATGTGTTTTTTTGCCATTTGTATTTCTTCTTTGGAGAAATGTCTATTCAAGTCTTTTGCCCATTTTTTAATTGGGTCGTTTGTCTTTTTATTGTTGAGTTGTAACATCTCTTTATATATCCTGGATGTTAAACCCTTATCAGATATGTGATTTCCAAATATTTTTCCCATTAAGTTGACTGCCTTTTCACCTGTATGACAAAGTTCTGTGAGGTGCAAAAGTGTTTAATTCTGAGGAGGTCCCATTTATCTGTTTTTTCTTTTCTTGCACATGCTTTGGGTTTAAGGTCCAAGAAACCACCACCTATTACAAGGTCTTGAAGATGTTTCCCTACATTTTCTTCTAGTAGTTTTATGGTCCTGGCTTTTATATTTAGATCTTTGATCCATTTTGAGTTGATTCTTGTATAGGGGGTGAGATAAGGGACCTCTTTCATTCTTTTGGTTATAGATATCCAGTTCTCCCAACACCATTTGTTGAAGAAACTGTTTTTTCCATTAGCGTGGGCTTGGTAGGTTTGTCAAAAACCAGTTGACTGTATAGGTGAGGGTATATTTCTGGGTTCTCAATTCTATTCCACTGATCGATGTGTTTATCTTTATGCCAGTACCATGTTGTTTTGACCACTGTAGCTTTGTAATATGTTTCAACGTCAGGCAGTGAAATTCTTCCCACATTGCTCTTCTTTTTCAGAATGCTTTTGGCTATTCAGGTGCACTCACCCTTCCAGATGAATTTGGTAATTCCTTCTCTAATTCTGTAAAGTAAGCTGTTGGGCTTTTGAATGGTATTGCATTGAATCTATAAATCAGTTTGGGCAAGATTGGCTTCTTCAAGATATTTATTCTTACAATCCATGAACACGGAATGTCTTTCCATTTGTTTAGGTCTTTTTAAATTTCTTTTAGCATTGTTTTGTAGTTTTCTGCATATAGGTCCTGTACTTCTTTGGTTAAATTAACTCCTAGGTATTTGAGTCTTTTTGCAGATATTGAAAATGGAATTTTCCCCCTGATTTCCGTCTCAGGTTGTTCAGTACTAGTGTACAAAAACATTACTGATTTTTGCGTGTTGATCTTGTATCCTGCCACTTTGCTGAACTCATTTGTTAGTTCAAGTAGCTTTGTTGTGGATACTTCAGGATTTTCTAAGTACAGAATCATGTCATCTGCAAACAGTGAGAGTTTTACTTCTTTTCCTATTTGGATGCCTTTAATTTTTTTTTCTTGTCTAATTGCTCTAGCTAGAATTTCTAGTACAATGTTGAAAAACAATGGTGACAGTGGGCATCCTTGTCTTGTTCCTGATCTTAGAGGGAAAGCTTTCAACTTTCCCTACTGAGTATGATGTTGGCTGTGGGTTTTTCATGTATGCCTTTTATCACATTGAGGAATTTTCCTTTTATTCCTATCTTTTGAAGTGTTTTTATCAAAAAAGGATGCTGGATTTTGTCAAATGCCTTTTCTGCATCTATTGAGATGATCATGTGGTTTTTTTTCCCTTCAATTTGTTAATGTGGTGTATTACATTGATTGATTTTCTTAGGTTGAATCAGCCTTGCATACCAGGAATAAATCTCACTTGGTCATGATGTATAAGTTTTTGATATGCTGTTGGATTCGATTTGCAAGTATTTTGTTGAGAATTTTTGCATTTATGTTCATTAGAGAGATTGGTGTGTAATTTTCTTTTCTTGTGGAATCTTTATCTGGCTTTGGTATTAGGGTGATGTTGGCTTCATAAAATGTGTTGGGTAATTTTCCCTCCTCTTCAATTTTTTTGAAGGCTTTAAACAGGATTGGTGTTAATTCTTTGAAATGCTTGGTAGAATTCACCTGTGAAGCCATCTGGTCCTGTACTTTTCTTTGCTGGGAGATTTTTGATGACGGATTCAATCTCTTTCATTGTGATTGGTTTGTTAAGTTCTTGTATTTCTTATAGCATCACTGTAGGTTGGGTGCGTTTCTAGAAATTTGTCCATTTCATCTAGGTTGTCTAGTTTGTTGGCATATATTTTCTCATAATAATCTCTTATGATTCTTTTTATTTCTGTGAGGTCTTTTGTAACTTCCCCCCTTTCATTTCTGATTGTATTTATTTGCATCTTTTCTCTTTTTTTCTTTGTTAATCTAGCGAGGGGTTTCTCAATTTTATTGATCTTCTCAAAGAACCAGCTTTTGGTTTTGCTGATTTTCTCTACTGTTTTTCTGTTCTCATTTTCATTTATTTCTGCTCTAATCTTTATTATTTCTTTCCTTCTGCTTGCTTTGAGACTGGTTTGCTGTTCTTTTTCTAGTTTCTCTAGCTGTTCTGTTCAATCTTTGAGTTTAGCTCTTTCTTGTTTTTTAATATAGGCATTTAGGGCTATAAATTTCCCTCTCAAGACTGCCTTCACTGTATCCCATAAGTTTTGATACGTTGTGTTCTCATTTTCATTTGTCTCAATATATTTACTGATTTCACTTGCAATTTCTTCTTTGACCCACCGGTTATTTAGGAATGTGTTGTTTAGTCTCCACACATTTACAAATTTACTTTTTTCATGTCTATTATTGATTTCTAGTTTCATTCTATTATGATCTGAGAAGGTGCTTTGTATAATTTCAATCTTTTTATATTTATTGAGAGCTCAATTGTGACCTAACATGTGGTCTATCCTGGAGAAAGGTCCATGGGCACTTGAGAAGAATGTATAACCCACTAAGTTTGGATGCAGTGTTCTGTATATGTCTTTTAGGTCTAACTTGTTTATCATATTGTTCAAGTTCTCTGTTTCCTTGTTGATCTTCTGTCTAGTTGTTCTATCTAATGATGTGAGTGGGGTGTTGAAGTCTCCAATGATCATTGTAGAAATGTCTATTTCTCCCATCAGTTTTGCCAGAGTTTGTCTCATATAATTTGGGGCACCCTGGTTAGATGCATAGATATTTATGACTGTTACATCTTCCTGGTGGATTGTCCCTTTTATTAATATATAATGGTCTTCTGTATCTCTTATAACATTTTTGCATTTAAAGTCTGTTTTGTCTGATATTAGCATAGCTACCCCTGCTCTTTTCTGGTTACTATTCATGTGGAGTATCTTTTTCCAACCTTTCACTTTCTGCCAGTTTGTATCCCTGGGTCTAAGGTGAGTTTCTTGTAAGCAGCATATGGATGGCTCATGTTTTGTTTTTTTTTTAATCCACTCTATCAGCCTGTATCTTTTTTTTTTTTTTTTTTTTTTCCAGCCTGTATCTTTTGATTGGGGCATTTAATCCATTCACATTCAATGATATTACTGTAAATGCACTATTTACCTCCTCCATTTTATTCTTTGGTTTTCATATGTCATCTTGTTTTTGTCTCTCTTTTTACTCTTTTGGTTATCCTTTCTGCTATTCCTTCTTCTATACTCTCCTCCAAGCCTCTCTCTCCTGTCTTTTTATTTCAGGTTCTAAGGTTTCCTTTAATATTTCCTGCAAAGGTGAATTCTTTTTTGCAAACTCTTTTAGTTTCTGTTTGTTTGTGAATATTTTATACTCACCGTTATATTTGAAGGACAGTTTTGCTGGATAAAGAATTCTCGGCTGGCAGTTTTTCTCTTTCAGTTTCCTAATCATATCAGACCACTGTCTTCTCGCCTCCATGGTTTCTGAAGAGAAATCTGCACTAAGTCTTACTGGACATCCCTTGTACATGATTGTTTGCTTCTCTCTTGCTGCTCTGAGAATTTTCTCTTTATCTTTGACATTTGACATTCTGTGTAGTATGTGTCTTGGTTTAGGTCTATTTGGGTTTATTCTCTTTGGGGTATGGTGTGCTTCTTGGACATGTAAGTTCATTTTTTTTGTGAGTTTTGGGAAATTTTCAGCTATTATTTCCTCAAATACTCTTTCTGCCCATTTTCCCTTCTCTTCCCCTTCTGGAACTCCCATGACACGTGTATTGTTGCGTTTTGTCATTCAACTCTCTGAGCCCCTGCTCAATTTTTTCCATTCTTCCATTCTTTTCTTCCTCTGTTCTTTTTTTTTTTTTTTTTTTTTTTTTGGATTTTTCCATTTTTAATATTTGGTTAAACAAAATACATCTTTTGTAAACAAACCCAGCACAAGGCCAACAACAACAAAAAAAATAAAAGTGAGAAAAACAAAAAGCCTAGAGTTGCCCCTTATTGGGCATCAGGGTCAGGTCTGCTCTCTTAAAGGTGGGGCTTTTTGCCCTTGGGCATTGGCATGGGTCCCTGTTCCTAAGCACCAAAATTGGATATGAACAGAGAAACCAGCCCTGAAATGTTTAAGTGTCTTTGCATATCCCATTGGCTCATGGACTCCAAGTACATGGGGACTCCTTTGAAGTGCCACTTGCACAGGCCAAGCAGATTTGTGGAGGGGTTTCCTCTTCCCAAGAAATGGCTTACTCTCACTGACAGTGCCAATGGACCTAAGGTCCTGCTTGTGACAATCAGCAAGGTTGGCTGTATCTTCTGGCTGGTGGTGGTTGGAATGTCATTGTGCAGGGGAAAGGAGCTCCCTGTGCTGCAAAGCAGGTCTGGTGTAGAAAATGGTGCAGAAGAGATTGCGGCCAGTTGCTGGGGAGGGTTTAATGCAGTAGCCGCTTGGTGGCCTTGTTACTCAGCATAAAAAACGGCCATGTTGGATTGAAGATACATGTGCAGAAAAAGTGCTGGTGTAAACATGCACTCCAGTCACAGTGGGGAGAAAGCCTCAGCTTCGTCCCGTTAAGCTTAGGCTTGCCATGCAGGCCCTGGGCTGGCTTTGCTGCTGGAGGGAAGTCTGGCCAGTGGGGCAGCTCTCAGATCTGCCAAGACCATTGATCCATAAGGGCGAGCCAGGTCACCCTTGCCTGCCCATGGGCCTAGAGGCAACCACATCTACTCTGCTGATGGGACATGTGGTTTGATAATTATTTCTTCTCCTCCTCTTTTGTTTTCCAAAGTTACAGGAGAAAAGTGGCCTACAACTACTGAATAGAAGTAGGGGGCAGGTCAATTCTCAGTTGATTTATAATGGAAATTCCAGAAGGATGACAAACCCAGGTCCTATAACATCATACACACAACCATCCAACTGGAGGGCTCTGCTCTTGTCACTAATGACTCAGAGCCTCCATGAGTCCAGCTGCTCTTAAACCCTGGGAAGCTGATCTTCACAATATTTCCTAATCCAACTCAGTCTCAACCAAGTGGAGTTTGATCTTGAAGGCAGACTTTTTTTCCTGATTTTGCCAGAGTGGGTCAATTGGGAAAACTTCCCTTTTGCCTTGCGCCTTTTGTCTCCGAGCCTTCTAGATCAATGTAGTGAAATGGTAGGAACAAAACAGAGTGAAAGCTATTGAAAACAAGCCACCCCATGCCTGCCCCAGTTTGGCTTTAGCCATGTCCTCTTAGCTATCTATTCCACCTATCATGCTAGAATATTGCAGGATTCAAACCCTCAGCTAAGAATATTAAAGAGCTTTTTGTTATAAAACTCCAAGGATGGCCATAAACAACGGATAGCAATGAGGGTTGGAGACAGCATGCTGGGGCTTTGGAAATGGTTTCCTGAGAGCCCTGTATGCCCTGGGTCCTTTGAGCCAGTCACATGGGCTTTGTGTATTCTGTCTTCAGACCCACTGATTGGACAAGAAAGAGCACATGGAGGCAGCATCTCCAGGTGAGTCTGGAGCAGCAGTGACTAACTCCAGCAGAACCTGTGTCAAGTCCTCATAGGAAACGGGAAATTAAGCTAAGACCCACCTTTCTTTCTCCTCTCACTCAAATAAAACCAAGGGTCTTCTATTGCTTGCCCTAAGCACACAGAGCTCCTACCTTCCTTCCCCCCACACACACAAAAAAAACGCTGGTGGTGGTTCTTGTAACAGTTCCCACATCTGTCCTATTTCACTGTTAAATCTGCAGAGGGAACCTGACGAGATGTTTGGGGCAGTGGTAAGGGCAGACCCACTGTATAGGCCACAGCACATCACAGAGGATTGAAGGGGTGAGCTGAGTGGGAAGTTGGGTAGAACTGCATCACACATCAGCCCTCCAACTCTGGTGGGCCTCCACCTCTTCTGGTACCACTAACAGGAGTTCACAGTTCTTTCCTCGCAAATGATGTTTTAGAAATTTCCTGAGCTCGCTCTCGCCTCCAATCCACTCGGGCATCTTGAGTTTGGAGTCGAGGTTGTAGTAGGCACCTCCCACCTCTCGAACACAGATCCAGTGCTGCCTTTTAAGAGGCAACTTCAGTGGACCCCAGCACAGGCTGGAGGGCAGATTCATGATGAAGCCCATGACATTAGTGAGAGCAATGACACTGACATCCCTGCGCTTGTCCCACCAAACAGCTTCATAGCCTTTGGTCTGAAGTGCTGCCATGATGACATTCACATCGTAGTTCCCATTTCCCAACATGCTCTTCTTGTGGGGTGTCACCATGGTATTTGGAAACAACCTCTGGAAAATCTCTTGCAGCGCTTCCCGGGTGAAGGCGTTGCTGTCCTGGAAGACGTTGTTGAGGGCATGGAGGGCACAAAGCTCCCTGCGCTGCTTCTCATGGTAGATCTGAGGGGGTGCTGCCTGGGGCAGTTCCAATGATTCAGACTTGGCCTTGTCTCCTTTCCATGGCACGCAACTCATGTTTTTCCTTTTAGGTTCCAGAGAGGGCTAAAAACACCCACCCTTCCCCTCCTGAGGAAGAATGTAATCTTAGTCTTTTCCAGGGTTCCTGAGGTCCACCTTATTCTCTGGTGTCCATGATTTATGCTTTGTCATCGGGAGAAAAGGTCATAATCAAAAGGGAAAAAAAAAATCCACCTCTTCTTTTTTCTCAATAGAAAAATAACTTTTGGGTTAGTTTATTTCACTAACACTGCCCAAGTGTGGAATTTTTTTAAAAAATCATAACACCTAAGACCTTGTTTCCATTTCCCCACCGTCCCTTCCCACCCACCTCCAAAACACACGAGTTTCTTGCTGTATTTTCCCCTCTACAAATGCCAACTAGGCCTTAACGCGAGAAAACCTAACAGAACCGCTCACATCGCTCCTTTTCTTCCATTTCTTTCGATCCACAACGCCACTGATTCAGGAGACAAGGCCCAGGTGGTGGATAAAACGCAAAATCTGAGCAGCTAGCGAGGGCCGGCCGGCATGGGCTTGCCGGCCGCGCTGCGGCCCCGGGGGCGGTCTCCATCCCCTGGGGTCCGCTGGGGCCCTGCAGGGCGCTGAGCTGGGCGGCCACGGCTCCCTCGGAAAGCGCGGACTCTCGTCCCCTCGCCGCGGCCCCCTGCGCGCCGGCCCCGGGAGCTGCGGACCAACACCCCTCTGTTCTTTTCTTTCTTCAATTTTAGCTGCTCTTTCTTCGATATCACTTATTCTTTCTTCTATCATTTCGATTTTGCTGTTGTATGCCTCAAATGTGTTTTTTACCTCACCTATAATGTCTTTCATTCCCATGAACTTTTCTGATCAGGATTTCAAATTCACTCAATGTCTTCTTGATGTCATTTATCTCTTTAACTATATTGTCTTTCATCTCATTAATTTGATTTTGGAAATTTGTGCTCATCTCGCTGATTAGTTCTCTCAAATTCTGCATCTCTTCTGGGACTTTGATGTATTCCTTTTCTTGGGCCATGTCTTCTATTTTCTTAGTATGGCTCAAAATTTTTTGCTGGTGTTTAGGCATCTGGTTATGATGTAGTTTGCTCAGATGCTCAATCACTTTCTCTTTTATAGGGATTTAGTGGCAGGAGACCGTGAGTTACCACAGCTCTTTGATTTTTGGTTCGACCTGTATTGTTAGGATTGTCCTGCTTTTTGCTCAAAACTGGGCACTGGACCCAGTAGTTGGTTGTAGAATCACTTCCTAGGGCCTTGGGCAGGGAGACTATAGAGGCCAGGAAAAGCCTCTCCTACTTATTTTTAATTTTCTTGTGTGTAATTCCTTGGTCTGCCAGGAAATGGTGCTCTTTGGCAACTCTCAATTCCATGCCTGGTCATAGTATATTTATTGTGACACAGACGAGATCAATGTGATAAAGCTTCCTGTCTGGGGGCTAAACGCCTTGTAATTCAAACTTTCTGATACAGTTCTCCAATCATCTCTGGCAGCCCCCTCCCTTTTCCCAGGTAGGAATATTTCCACTCCCCTCTGAATCCTCAACAATCAGTCCCTGTTAGTAGAGGAGGAGACTGGGAGGTTTGTATATCTTTAGCTTCTTGCAGGCTCCAAGGCAAACAATGGCACAGCCCCGCCCAGCCTACGGCTCTCAGGACACGGCAGACCAAACCTGCGAGTCAAAAGCTGAGTCAGCCCCAGGCTCTCTCTCCCCTCTCCTGTGGAGTCCTCAACAATTAGGCCAGGCTAGAAGAGAGGGACATTGCGAGGGTCGGATTTCTCCAGTCCTTCATAGGCTCCTAGGACAAACCACTGTGTAGAAGGGTCCATGGGGCTCTGCAGCCCAAATTTGCAGGTCAGAACCTGAGTCAGCCTTAGGCTGTGTCCCTCTCTCTCCCCTTTCCTGGAGTGGTAGGTCCCTGGAGCCCCCTTTGTCTGCTGTCACAGGCCCAGAGCCCCAAGAATTCTAAAAAGTGTGGGGGAGGGTGTCAGCAGCAGCAGCCACTGCTGGTTCTGACTCACTGTTCTGTCATTGCGATTTCCCTCTTTTGTCCCTCTCTCATCTGGGTGGTGTGCAGTCTTCACCTGCTGTCCTAAACCCTAGAAGATCTTTTTCAGGGCTGTTTCAGCCTGTCCTCTAGCTATTTTTTCTGGAGAAGAGATTCCCATGTCTTACCAGTCTGCCATCTTCCCATAAATAACCTCTTAACTGATATCATTCATCTCCAAGAGTTCTGCTTTTTAAATAACATACACATTACAGGCAGATTAATGTTCTATTGTGTGTTTTTGTTCATTTTCTGTGATTTGCTTCATTATCTTTTGGGGAATCTGATTTTTGTCCTTCCTATATATATGCAATGTCATGACTATTCTGCTGCTTGACATTTAATTAATTGATCGATTGATTGGTTTTGAATTCAATGAATGTAACATAAAACAAAGAAAACTTTTGATCTTTAGTTGTTTTTGTTGTTGTTTTCAGTAAGAGAACTAAGGCTGTCTTTGAAATGTAAACCAAGTGTTTAAACCTTCTTAAATTGACCCTATCTTCATAATTAACCCTACTGTTATTCTTGCCTAGAAGTGTCTCTTGAGTTTCTATCCATGCATATGTGCTTTTTCTTTTACCTTTTATACCAGAGTTTAAACTTACCTATAGGGAAGCAGATGTGGCCCAAGCAATTGGTTTCCACCTACCACATGGGAGGTCCTGGGTTTGGTTTCCAGTGCATCTTGGAGAAGGCAAGCTGGCACAGCAGGCTGGTACGGTGAGCTGATGCAATGAGATGACAAAACAAAAGAGACACAAAGAGGAAGACAATGAGAGGCACAACAAACCAGGGAGCAGAGGTGTCTCCGGTGATTGAGTGTATCTCTTCCACATGGGAGTTCCGGGGTTCAGTTCTCAGTGCCTCCTAAATAGAAGATGAGCAGACACAGAAAGCACATGGCAAATGCACACAGAGGGCAGACAGTGACCCCAAAACAATGGGGGAGGGGAATAAATAAATAAAGTAAATCTTAAAAAAAAACTTTCCTATAAATTTCAGAATTCAGTATCTGACTGAAAAAAAATAGGTTAAAAATGCCGTAAACCCACTCTCCCCCAATTAAGTAGGATTATTGTTGATCTTTGAAGGCATTAAATTAGGTGATGGGGATGCACAGTGAACAAAATATACTCCCCACAGTTTCACAGCTTACCATCTAATAAAGAAAAATGTCAATAGAAATATATTATCAAGTAGTTATAAGTTCCATAACAAGAAATAAAATTTTATTAGGAGAAAGACAGAAATATCATTTTGACATAAATTAGCTAATCTGATCAGAAGTGGGGTTAGTAAAAGATCAATAAGACATTCAGGTCTATCCCTTATCATTAAATTAATTACTAAGAGTCATTGTGGAGTTACAAAGACCTGTATTTGAATACCATCTCCTCTACTGACTGGTTGTGTGACCTTGAAACCTTAGTTTCTTTATCCATAAAATGTAATTGTTGGAAAATAAGTCCTAAGAATGGAGTGGTGCTTAAATGAGGCAAAGCATGCCAATTACACTGTTTACCAGATTGTCTTCCTTATGTCAGAGTCTTCAAAAATATTTTCCATTTTACAAACTTTATTAGTGCTCAAAAATACGTAAATCTGAAGAAAATGCAGTCTCTCTTCTGAAGTAACTTTAAATTTGCTTGAGTAAACTTAAATGAGGAAGGTTGCACATTAATGAAATTATCATTTTTGTCTACTTTGCACTAATTCCAGCATTTCCTACTACTACTGTACCACACTCTTTTTTAAAAATTGTTCCTGAAGCTTCTCTGCAATGGATGAATGGTCAGTGTACCGACCTCTTAAGAATATTGACACTTGGTAGCCAGAACAACTGTTTTTCATTCTTGTGCAAATTGCCTCTGCTTGCAAGGACTCTAGTCATATTGAATAATTGAATTAAAGCCCACTTTGATTCAGTTTGGCTTCATTTTAACTAATGTGATCATCAAAGTTCCTATTTAAAATGAGTTCACTTCCACAGAACTGGTGGTTTCAACTTGAACATCTCATTTTGGAGGACATAATTCAATCTATAGCACTCTGTGCTCTGGACTCCAAAAAGACATATTCTTCCAAAATGGAAAACACATTTACCACACTCCAACATCTCAAAAGCCTTAAGCCACTTCATTCACTCAAAGCCCAAATTCTCATCTAAGTCAGTTATGGGTGTGGTCCACCCTGGGGCAAAATTCTTCTCTGTCTGTAGATCTGTGTAAACTAGAAAGTTGAGTTATCTGTTTCCAAGATACAATGGTGGGGCAGGCCCAGGATAAACATTCTCATTCAGAAGGGAAAAGCTGGAAGGAAAAAAGGAGTCAGGTTCCAAGCAAGTCTGAAACCTACCTGGACAAATTCCATTAGATTTCAAAGCCTGAGAGTAATCTGTGCTTGATGCTTTGCCCTCCAGGCCCAATGAAGCAGCAATCCCACCTTTTACCAGCACCAGGGCAGTATCTCCTGGTCTCTGAACACCTGGATGGCTACTATGTTCTCTCTGAACACTGGGTCAGAGGCCCTGCCTTCTCCCAATGACTATGTGTATGTGTGTCTATTCTTCTTACATATTATATTATTATTATGACAATACATATATAAAGATTAAATTTCTTTGTATTTATAACTGATAGCCAGCTATTTGCTAGAAAATTTCAAAAGGCTCCTCAGACTGTTTCAAAATTACTGGAATTTTAATAGAAATGAAAGAATATAAGTGTTGGAAAATATTAAAATGCTTTCCTGATTTACAAGAAAATCGTGGGCACATTACTCACAAGAAAGAGCAATCAGATAACATTTCCAATGTCAGTATTTCATTAATGCTATTTAAGGGAAAGGGTATGGAGAATGAATTGTTGTATACAACCTTTCCCTTTGGAGTAGCTCGGGACATTGATGAATTTACCCAAGATGATAGCATTATATTAACTAGTTATTTACAATTGAACACACTAAGACATTCAATTCCTTATTGATATCCTCAACTTATTCATTTTTATTATTTTTATTGCTGCCATGTATAGTAATGCATACAGAATGAGACATTCATGCTTACTGGACTTCAATAGGTTCATTTGGCTTTCTAAATTGCAGTTTAGCATAATCTCTAATGGGATTTTTTTCTTATTTTCGATTTTTTTCTTGACCTTAGTATCATTAATATTGCTGTATCACGTGTTTTGGGGTTGTTACTGAGTTACATTTTGATAGCACAACTTATCATATATATGTAGCATGTTTCTTATAGTCCAATTTCACTCCCCAGTGAAATCTCCTTGTTCTTTTTCCAACTATACAATGTAAATATTCTGCTACTGGGTCTATTTGATGGTTAATTTTATTTGTAAAATTGGCTAGATTACGGTGTTCATTGGCAATAAATTGTTCACTGCCAAGTAATGTTTCTATAATTGCTTTTAAGGAACTCTATATAATTCTTTTTTTTTCCACTATTCAAGCTTGCAAGTATTTATATCATATCACTTTATGTAAAACCTTGAGGTCAAGGACCACATTTTGCACATCATTTTTTTTCTTCAGTAAACAAAGAAGAGTGCTTAAGATATATTTGGTGTTTAGTATCTATGAAACTTACTCTGTGGTAATATTTCTATGCATGGAGAAATAAAAAATTTGGTTTCTTTCATTTATATATTCACTCATCCATCAATACTCACTGAGTTCATATTAAACACTGCAAGTACAAATATTAGAATGACATTATCTCTACCTTTAATGTATCAGCAAGGTAGAGATTTGTCCCACTGTACCTGCTTCACACAGGACAGACTCACAATGAATACATCCTTCATAAATTCAATAGCTACTAGACCACAATATCAGATGAGGAAACTAAAGTGAACTCAGAATAAGTTCATTTCATAGTCAGCTTATCAAAAAGGAGGTTTGATTTCTAGAAAAGCTGAATTTTTCTTTAAATATATTGCTATTTCCATACACAAATATCTAAGATTCTCCTTGACATTTGTTGGTAAAACTAAATAA
Source organism: Tolypeutes matacus (assembly GCA_026826555.1). Lineage (NCBI taxonomy): Eukaryota > Metazoa > Chordata > Mammalia > Cingulata > Chlamyphoridae > Tolypeutes > Tolypeutes matacus. The sequence continues at coordinate 6,728,091 of JAKSZT010053887.1, read as the reverse complement.
AACAAAAACAAGTATTGTCTAAAGTTAACAGAGTTGTCATCATGTGAGGATGCTTGGTAGCATTTTGTTATTGTAAGCAATGTTTTTGCCAATTTATGATAGAATTAAAACAAAAAGAAAGAGTTGAATCAATCACGATTTCACTTTGGGACAGATGACTGCATCATACTAGGAAATAATCCATAATTGAAGAAACTAATTCTAATCACAGCTAAATTACAAGGCTAAAATGCAATCATGAAAAAAAATTAAATCTGGGTTATCATTACAAAATTCAAATTGTCATTCTACCGCTGCTTGTTTATATTAGTATATGGATTCATTTGCATATACATACACATATATATTGCAGTCAGTATATCTCACTTTCCTACTCCTTTTAATAGTTTGAAATTTCTATTTTTAGAGATATTTTTCCCTTCTACACTTGATTATTCTTTGTTGGAATTGATGTAAAGGACATGAATGCAGAACCAGATACTAGTGGGTTCAAATTCCAGCTACACAACTTGCTAGCTGGATAACTTTGGTAAATTTGCTGAAACTTTTTCAGCTTCCTTATCTTTAAAGTCATTATAATATAATATATTCTGTGGTGAAGACAGAAGATATTTATATGTAAATTATCTAGTGAAATGTCTGGCAGATATTATGCACTCAAAATCATGATTTTTATTGCAATAATATTGTAACTGTTGTACTGATGAAATTGATAAGTTATGAATACTAGACTGAAAAAATATTATTCACATAAGATACTCATTTCTTATGTTTCATAAGAATGACTAAGGCTTTGAAAATTAATTTGTTTTCTTGTGAAGTGGGCTGATTGTTTTTTTACTATAATAATGTCTGCCTTAATAGCATTATTTTGATAATACTTTGTGTTCTGTAGTTCATAAAGGGGGAAATTAATATTACATTCTTTTGGAGCTATTAAAGGCATTATTAAGTTATACTGTAAATTAATATAAGAAGTAATACTGTATAAGGTATAAGGCTTAAGAATAGCAGTTCCATTAACTTTATCCTGAGGTTCTAAGTTACTCAATAAGAATTTTAGAATTCAAGTAGTTTTGATTTATTTATTAATTTTAGCTCTCTGTTATGGATTCTGCTTTTTTTCTATTCTCTGCACACAGCATTTACTCTAGCTTTCTAATTGCTAAAATAAAATGAAAAAACTTTTAAGGGCAAAGCAGGGATCCACATAATCATGCATACTAGTAGACTTAGAAAAATGTAAGAATGGTAGAGATTTTTCCCTCTCTACCTTTTCCACATAGACCAGACTCACAACAAATATGTTCTTAAAAAATTCAGTAACCACTCATCCACAATACCAGAGGATGAAAGTAAAGTGACTATTGAGGGTACATTAATTTCATATTCAGCCTACCAAAAAGGAGGTTTGATCCAGAAAACTTGTATTTCTTATTCCAACAAATAACCAAATTATCATTGTTAGGGCTACTAATACAGTGATCATAAATGTGCATGAAGTTATTGCTAGGTTAAGAATGAAAGCATATTATTGAAGCTGGCTAATAGGCATCGATTACTGAAAATGCAGTTTGGATAACCCCATACTTCTAAGGGTTCTCACAAGCACTATGAAACTGGCTACCTATTTTAAACCAGTAATGTGTGATTATTCCCATTTATTGATGAGGTAACTAAGTCCAGAAAGCTGAAGTATTTTACCTAGTACATTAAGTTAGCTTTTTCAACTGCAATAAGAGCAGTTCCAAAGGAATGAAAAAAGTGTACAATATTTAAATGTGTGGTTTTTGTTATCACAATACCAGACTTCTTTAAACTTTTTTGCTACCTGAAGAGCAAATTTGAGAGACTGTTTTTATAAAGTATGATTAAATCTAACCTGTTATAATCACCATTATTTTTATCAATTCTAATTCGTTAAGTACCCCACTAGTCCTAATGAAGGTAGATTTACAATGGAAAACAGAAAATTTTAATATGAAACCTGAAACATGCAATCTGTGATGTAAGCTATTTAACAGACCTAAAGAACTACCTTCCTATATAGCTATTTACAGAGCCTCATAAAACATCCCTTTCTTTCATATTAAGCTTTCTCTGGTTTTCACATGCAAAGAATCTTAGCGCTTTATCCGTGTGGTAAAAGTGCAAAGGAGAAAAAGCTTTTTCTAATTCCTTCTAATCTTTTCTCAAGATTTGAGATTTTGGGACATTTCAGTTATTACATTTGGCACTCTCTCTATATATATCTGAGTGAACATTTGAATCATCTTCTATGTCTGGGATATTTAGACTATAAAGTTCATTTGAAAAATAAAACTATTTTAGTTATTTCTTCAAGTGAAAGTTGAAACAAGTATATTAAATGTTGAATTTCTGGTCTAGAAAACAAATTATCTTTATCCAAACAACTAAAATGAATTCTCAAGTCTAAGAAATGGTGTTAACTAAAAGTCTGAATAGTAGAGGTACTCCATCATTACCAAAACATGTTGCAGAAAATTCTGATATGCTCTCTGGTTTAGGGAAGATTAAAGTAGCCATTGCCAATTTGTGATCCTGCTCCCGTCACCCTACTGGTGTGTTATGGCTCATCTGAGTACTCTATTCGTGGATCCTCTAAAGCAGATCATGTATCTGTTTTATCGCAAACCCATGTAAAAGCTGAATCATAATTTACTTCATATTTTTAAGTGATTTTTTAGTGGCATTGATATTTTCCCCTAGTTAATGTGGAAATCCAGGCACAGTATCCCATTATAGAGATCAGCTTTAATATTAGTCTGATATTACTATACTTTGATAATATCAGAGATTAAATAAAATTGTGCCCCTTAGATATGGCTTAGGAAATACCTAGTTCTATGAAATTGCACCAAAGACCATCATCATGCAAATGCCTATAGTGTTAGAAAGGTAACCTCAATTCTATAATGGAAACTAGGTGGGTCTGGGACTTCACAAGGCACAGAGAAACCTGTGGTGACCTGGAGAGCATGTTTCCCTAAAGGGGCCAGCTGATTGTTGTCATTGGCATAGACGGGCTGAGTGCTATTAAAAAAAAAAAAAAAAAAAAAAAAAGATGGAAATCAGAGTTTGTGTGTGTTTCTGTAAAATTAATATAGAATTTATTCAAGTTAAACACTCTCACTTCCCATAAACACACACCGTGTAGGACCAACAAAACTACCTTTGGCAATAAAATGGACTATGAGTTTACACTATGAGTGATTAAAGCTTGGTCTGGGGATCATTAATCATATTAAGCTATTAATTTATAAAATAAATTTAGATGTATTTAACTTCCATTGAAGGCATACTGTGTGTAAGTTACTCTTCTGGGTGTTGTTAGCATAAAAATGAATAAAACATGATCTCTATTCATAAGCCTATACACTCTGCTGGAATGCTGGAAAAGGAACACTGAAGAAAGAAATTATTAAAAGAAAGGATGATTCCAGGAAGAGCATGAATTACAGTCCCAGAAAATTCGACTTGAATTTCTCAATCACTTACTAACTGTGACTTTGGAAAACTTAGTGAAATTCTTTGATTCACGTTTTTCTTATTTGTAAAATACTCCTTTGTTGTGATTTGAAGTCAGTAAGAGTTGTAAAACTCTTAAATACCCAACAAATACTAGCAAAAAACACAAAATCAAAAAACTTCCTCCTTTGGTAGAGTTTCATTAAATAAAAATAATATACATAAAGTTTGTGTTTAGTAAATGGATTACTAGATTATTGAGTGTTCAATATATCACTGCTTTTGGGATTATTATGCTATCCAATTATTTCTAATTTTTGTAACATGGATGCAATGTTCTGATCAAAATGACTCCTTTTCATTTTATAACATAACTATTATATTTGTCAGTTTTCTTAACATCCCAGGATATAGCAGAAATGTAAACTTTTTGAAGAGAAATATTCAATGTAATAAAATCAGGCAATCATTTGTATTCCCCTGTTGGGTGCTGTCATTGTAGGTAAATGCCCGCATTATTGCAAGATCCTTGGCTGACTAAATAGGACAAATTCTTTAATTCGAGGTATTTAATTTCTGGAAAAGTTCTCAACAAGGAAATATAACTTTTAATAACCTCATCCAAGTAGAGAAAATCTTATGAAATTCAAAATGAATTAAACAGAAATTCATAAAATAAAACAATTTTTTTTTTTACCAGGAGGTACCGGGGATCGAACCCTGGTCTCTCCATATGGTAGACGGACGCCAAACCTCTTGAGCCACATCCGTTTCCCAAAACAATTTGTTTTAATGATGAAATAAACACAATTTGAAAACAGATGATCCAAAATATTTGTAAAGTGAATTTGTTTCCAAAGCTCTTGATAAACTTACTCTTCAGAATTTCTGTAGAGAAAGAGAAAAAGAAAGAAAATGTTTGGCTTTCAAGGCTCTAAAATCCAGCAAATTCTCCCAGTCTTCTAAAGAATGCTACCTGAAGTAAAACTGTATATCATGAATCCTGACCATAAGTAATTTAAGACTGTGTCAGCCTGGGATAGAAAGAAAATATCAAAGCCAAGAGGCCCCTCTGGAAAAATGCCTTTCACAGTTTGGGTATTAAATCATGGAACCATTCGCAAGAGTTCTCTGAATGATCAAAACTGTCCTCAGGATGTATGTGGTTTTATTTATTGTACCATTTTCTACATTGAATTTCAATTCTCATGAGCATTTTTTTGCACTCTCTGATTTTCAGATAGTCAAAGAAAAGTAAAATATAGGATCAAAATAAGTTTAGTTTACATAGATGAATCAGGCACACTTCATGGAATGCCTAATGCAGCTCTGTGTTACCACATCCCAACTCACATTTCACATCTCCAAATGGTGCCCCTGAGATTGAGGGCTTCTGTATATATTGCTGATGCTAAGTCAGGGTGTGTGTGCATGCATGTGTGTGTGCACGCATGTGCATAATATTGCCACGGTTCACTGGAGCTTACTATAATTAGTTAGAGGCAGTGAGACCATGTGCCTATGTGACATAATCATTTCAAAGTGATTTATGATTTCACTTCAAAATAATGGGTTGGAAATATCTTAACAGCAGACGCACAGGTGCGTAAGGAAACAAATGTCTCAGTTGATTGTGCCATCATCACATGCAACTGGACCTTGATCACTGAGAATTCAATATTCTGCCCTCTACATCAAAGTTAAACACAGATGATCAGGTTCAGATGTGTCTAAGGACTCTTGTTTCCAAAATAAAAAATCTCCAAAACCACTTAGTCCTTCAAAGATTTTAGTTTTTACTTAATTTATAATGAGTTTTAATTTTTTTTTTTTAATTATAGAAGTAGTGCTCATGCCCTATGGAAACTTGGGAAATTTTAAAAACATTCAAAGGAGACCATTGTTTCCTCTCAAGATTATTAAATGTACTTTTTATTTATAAACTTGGGATCCTATTAATGTACCATTTTGTACTTCTGTTTTTTTTTAATTCAGCCAAAGAAGATAGTTTGCCCTGACAGTAAAGGTTTTATTAAAACATGTTTTTACTACATATAGAGAAATGTTAAATGTTTATCATACTATTTTACTATACCCCTATGTTAACTAGCATCTGTTAAATTGGGCAAAATAAACCATAAAAAATGAAGTTTCTTTATTTTAAAAGAAAACTATTTGTCCAAAATTTATCTATGAGGCATTAGTTCATTCCTTCTGGAGAGGAGCTGTAAACTAGAACAATTAATATAAAGTTCCCAAGAGAACCAATAATGAACACTATTTTAATAATTTATTTGACAATAGACAAATTAAAACCTGATATTCATTAATATCGAAATACAACACAATATTACTGACTACTGCATTATTAAGAAAATGGACAAACAGATTCAATGTTTGGCATTCTCAATAATGTACTGGCATTTTTAGTTTTGGTAGGAGCAGGTTGCAAAGATGATAAGACAATGATGGACAGAGACATTTCAAGGGAGAAAATTTGGTAAAATATGGAGTCAAGCACAACCACCCCCCCACCTACACACACACACGTACACACACACATTCTCTCTCTCTCCCCCCCCACATACACACACAATGACTGAAAGTTTAAAAAATAAAATCTTTGAAAGAAGGCTCATTTATTTTTACCTTGAAAAGAGTAGTTTATAGATAAGATATAATTATTTCATGGATTATTACATGAGGATATTTTTTTCCATCAACACTTGAAACAGAAACAGAAAAGCAAACTAATAATTAACAAGGTAGTCTCAGTGTGGCAACATTATTTACACAATCTAAATGTGAAACAGCACAGAATAAAATATAATACCAGAATAAGTGATACCATGCATAAGGACAGCTGGTCAGAAAATAGAGCAATTAATTCTATCTCTAATTAAAGAGAAAGGTGTAAAAGGCGGAGATGGGGATTGCGTTGGGACTTGTTGAGTGGATAGATTTGAGTATAATCAAGGCAAGGGAGATTAATTTCAGAAATAGCCTATGTGAGTAACAAAGACTTCTCAAACATAAAAGATAGAACATCATCTTTTCAATGACATGGAACCCCTAGTGTAATTTTGCTTCCTGCACGATAAATTTTTGGGCTTCTCTGATAAGTATATGGTAGATGAAGATTCTGGATTCAACCACTATTGTTTTGAAATCCCTTAGCAAAACAAAAGCAAAATTAATTTGACTTTCTAAGAGCAGTTTCATTGTACTAAATTCTATTAAACTGGATAAAAAAATGAATCCATGTAAACTTAGGTGAACTACTCTAAAAGTAGAAATCATTTGGCAAAATTCAGTTTTGAGCTTTTCTAAACTCAATAAGATATGTTAGATGTGGAATTCTATATTACAAAATCATACAATAATTGATCCTACATTGATCAATATTTCAAATATCTTTCATCTCTACTCTTTAACTTTGCTTCTACAAATATTCTAATTTTAAGGTAATTATAATTTATGATATATGCATATAAGGAAATTTCTGTGTATCTATTAGAAACATGTTTTTGTGAAATATATAATGCCATGGGATATGAGCACCCCCTATTTTAAAATTTAAAAAGCATAATAAAAAATATTATATATAACAGGATACCAACGTTGCCTTTTCCTGTTTTTATCTTCTCTTTCTTTTTTTTTTCTACTGTTATACCCCTTCTCTGACACTCATGATTTCCCTGAGACTGTCACAAAGAAGCAAAACTAAACAAAATTCAGAAATCATAAACAAGATATCTAGAAAGTGGGATAGCATATAGTTTTGCAATCAGTAAGACTACGTCTCCATTCAGGCTACTTAGCTACATATTACTTGTAAGATTTGCCAATTTAAAAATGATCTTAAAATAGATCATTACATATGTTCATACAGATACTCTTAGACTCCCTTGGTGATCTCATCCACTCTTGTAACTTTAAATATATTCTGCACAGTTTAAATTAGAATTGACTTTTTAGAAACAAAATCTCAACCTAAAAATTGACTTAACCAAGATGAGAATTTCTCTCTCATATTAAAAAAAAAAAAAAAATCCAATAGTAGCTAGTCTATGGCTGGTATGAAATTGTTACACTCATCTGTATCCTAGGTTCTAATAATAACACATTTCTTCCATCCTAATGGCCACAATAATGGCCAGATCTACCTATGTTCAGTTGGACAGAAGAAAGGGGAGAATAGAACCAGGAGTAAGCTAGCCTCCTTAAAAAGCCTTTCTGCAAGCCTCAACTAACTACTTGTGGATACAACTTACTGACCATACTGAGCTACAAAAAAGGTTAGAAAACACATTTTATTTAATATGGACATATTATTATCCCTAATAATAAAGGGGTTCTATTATTAAGGTAGAATTAAAGAATTGATAATAGGATAGACAACTAGCAATTTTACCATAATATCTTACATGCTTATGACTCTGAAATTTACTTCTTCTAAGATCACCAGCTGCCTACTCATCCATCACTCCCACTTAGATGTTTGGTGTATGTTTTTTCAAACTTGACCAAAATTAAAATATTAAATTATATCCAATGATCTCCTCTTCCCATGGTTTTTCTATTTTCCCAAGTTCTTGGACTTAAAACTTGGATTCCTTACTGACTTCTCTCTTTCTGTCCTACTCTCTACACAACCTGATGGTAAATTTGCCTTACCTTTAAAATAAATAATGACTCCAACAACTCCTTAGCACCATCATGACTTACCACCACTATCTCTGAAATGGACCTCTATTCTTGCTGCCATAATCTACTATATTTCTTAAAAAGTATATCTGATTATGTCACTCCAATTGCTTAAACTCATTCAATGGCATTCAATCAACTGAATAAACCCATCAAGATAAAAAGATGACTAAAAGCAACAAAACATTTACAAACCATAATAAGAAAAAGGAATACATGGCCAAGTCCAATGAAAAAACTAAAAACTAGGAAGAGGTGCATAACATCAAACAACTAATCAAAGCTGTCCAAAAAAATATCATGGACCAACTTAATGAAGTGAAGGAAGAGATTAAGGATATTAAGATGACACTGGGAGAATATACTGAAGAAATTGTAAACACATGTAAAAAGATAATGGATATGATGGTGATGAATGGCAAAATCCAAGACATCAAAAAGACACTGGAAGCACATAACAGTAGGTTTGAACAGGTAGAGGAAAGAATTAGTGTTGTGAAAGACAGTACATCTGAAATTAAACAGATAGTTATTCTACTATTCTGATAGATAAAAAGATAGAAAAAAAACAGGAGGGACTAAGGGATTTGAATGACAACATAAAATGCAGAAACATATGCATTACAGGCATCCCAGAGGGAGAAGAGAAGGGAAAGGGGACAGAAAGAGTGTTGGAGGACATAATGGCTGAAAATTTCCAATCCTATTGAAGGAGATGGATGTAAAAGTAATTCCTTGAGAGTAATAACACTGAATGTTAATGGATTAAACTCACCATTCAAGAGACACTGATTGGCAAAATGGATAAGGAAATATGACTCATCTATATGTTGTCTACAAGAAACCCACCTTAGGCCCAGTGACTCAAGAAGGCTGAAAGTGAACGTCTGGAAAACAATCTTACAAGCAAACAATAACCAAAAAATGTGGGGGTAGCTATACCAATATCGGAGAAAATAGATTTTAAATGCAAAATTGTTGTAAGAGTTTACAAGAGATGGACACTATATATTAGTGAAAGGGGTAATATTTCAAGAAGAAAGAACAATCATAAACATTTATGCACCTAACATGGGCACCTCAAATACAGAGGTGAACACTGGAAAATCTAAGTGGAGAAATAGATGCCTCTACAATTATAGTGGGTGATTTTAATACACCATTATCACCATTAGACAGAACATCTTGACAAAGAATCAATAAAGAAACAAAGAATTTGATTAATGCATTAGAGGATATGGATCTAATAGACATATAGAAAACACTACACCCAAATACAGCAGGGCATACATTCTTCTCAAGAACCCATGGATCACACTCCAAGATACACCACATGCTAAGCCACAGGAAAAAATCTCAATGAATTAAGAAAGATTGAGATTATACAAAGTAATTTTTCTTATGACAGTGGAATGAAATTGGAAATCAGTAAGAGTCAGAGAACCAGATTAGGCACAAAGATATGGAAGTTATCAATGCACTTTTAAATAATAGTGGGTCAAGAGAAACTCTCAAAAGAAATCAGCAACTACCTAGAAGTGAATGAAAATGACAACACAACATATGGGATAGAGCAAAAGCTATACTGAGAGGTAAGTTCATAGCCATAAATGCATATATCAAAACAGAAGAAAGAGCTAAAATAGAAGACCTTAGTGGAGGAATTGGAAAACAACAAACTAACCCCAAAGGAAGTAGAAAGAAGGAAATAACAAAGATTAGAGCAGAACTAAATGAAATAGAAAATGAGAAAGCACTAGAAAAAATAAACAATACCAAAAGCTGGTTCTTAGAGAAGATCAATAAAATTGACAAACCCTTAGCCAGACTACCAAAGAAAAAAAAAATAGCAGATGCAAATACACAAAATAAGAAATGAGGAATGGGATATCACTACTGATCCCACAGAAAAAAAAGAGTATCATAAAAGGAATCTTTGAAAAATTATATTCCAACAAGAATGATAATTCAGAGGAAATGGACAAATTCCTAGAAAGTCACAAGCAGCCTACATTGATGAAAGAAGAAATTGATGAACTCAACAAACCAATTACAAGTAAAGAGATAGAATCTGTCATGAAAAACCTCCCAACTAAGAAGAGCCCAGGACCAGACAGCTTCACAGGTTAATTCTACCAAACATTCCAGAAGGAACTAACACAAAACCTGCTTAAACTCTTCCAAAAAAATGGAAGTAGAGGGAACTTTGCCTAACTCATTCTATGATGCTAACATTTCTCTAGTACCAAAGCCAAACAAAGATACCACAAGAAAGGAAAATTACAGACCAATCTCTCTAATGAACCTAGATGCTAAAATCCTCAATGAAATACTTGCTAATCACATTCAACAACACATCAAATGAATTATACACCATTACCAAGTGGGTTTCATCCCGGGTATGCAAGGATGTTTCAACATAAGAAAATTAATCAATGTAATATACCACATAAACAGATCGAGAGAAAAAAATGACAAGATCATCTTTATAGACACAGAAAAAGCATTTGACAAAATACAGCTCCCTTTCCTGGTAAAAACACTGCAAAAGATAGGAATAGAAGGAAACTTTCTGAACAATGTAAAGGGTATATATGTGCTGCAGCTGGGCAATATGATGTAATTATGAATTCCAAAAATATAATTGGATCATGCTTGTAAACTGATCTGTTAATCTGGGCATGATTAAGTTATGATTTGGGCGTTGACTGGGCCTTGTCAGTAGGGTGTTGAGCCCTACCCCTTGGTGGGTGGGGAATCGAATATAAAAGCCGAAGCAAAGGACTGCGGGAGCAGTTTTTGAGAAGCAGTTTTGATGTTCGACTTTTGATGTTGGAGAGAAGGCCCCAGGAGAAGAGAAGCGATCCGTTCGCCTGATAGTCTACAGCTGACCTTGTGGAGGAATCAGAGGAGCTAAGCCCAGAGAGAAATGCAGCCCTGAGAAGAGAGGAACTCAAGAAGCCTGAACCCTGGCAAACATCAGCAGCTATCTTGCTCCAACACATAGCAACAGATTTTGGTGAGGGAAGAAACTTATGCTTTATGGCCTGGTAACTGTGGACTTCTACCCCAAATAAATACCCTTTATAAAGACCAACCAATCTCTGGTATTTCACATTAGCACCCCTTTAGCTGACTAATACAATATGAAAAACCCACAGGTAACATCATCTTCAATGGTGAAATCCTAAAAGCTTTCCCTCTAACATTGGGAATAAGACAAGGATGCCCACTATCAATGTGCCTATTTAACATTGTGTTAGAAGTGCTTGCTTGAGCACTGAGGCAAGAAAAAGATATAAAAGGCATCCAAATTGGAAAGGAAGAAGTATAAATTTCACTGTTTGCAGATGACATAATCCTATACTTAGAAAGCCCTGAGAAATCTACAGCAAAGCTTCTAGAATTTATAAATGAGTTCAATAAAGTTGCAGGCTATAAGATCAATGCTCAAAAATTAGTAACATCTTTGTACACCAATAACAAGCAATCTGAGGAGGAAATCAAGGAAAAATACCATTTACTATAGTAACTAAAAGAATGAAATACTTAGGAATAAATTTGGCTAAAGAGGTAAATGATTTATATACAGAAAACTATACAAAAATGTTACAGGAAATCAAAGAAGACTTAAATAAAAGGAAAAATATTCCCTGTTCATGGATAGGAAGACTAAACATCATTAAGATGTCGATCCTACCCAAACTGATCAACAGATTTAATGCAATCCCAATAAAAATCAAGACAGCATTTTTTTTTTAATGAATTGGAAAAAGTAACTACAAAATTTATTTGGAACGGTAAGAGGACCCAAATATTCAATATTTTTATTGAAAAATAAAATGAAATTGGTGGTATCATGTTACCTGGCTTTAAAACATACTACAAATCTACAGTGGTCAAAACTGCAAGGTATTGGCACAAGGATAGACATACCAACCAATGAAACTGAATTGAGGGTTCTCATATAGACCCTCACATATACAGTCATCTGATATTTGACAAGGCCACCAAGCCCTCTCAACTGGGAGAGAATGACATCTTGGAGAACTGGATATCCATATCCGAAAAATGAGAGAGGAACACCATCCTACACCTTATACAAAAATCAACCCAAGATGGATCAAAGATCTAAATATGAGATCAAACACTATAAAGACCTTGGAAGGTGATATAAGGAAGCATCTACAGGACCTTTTAATAGGAAATGGTTTCATGAACTTCACACCCAAGGCATGAGCAGTGAAAGAAAATATAGATAAATGGAATCTCCTCAAAATTAAAAATTTTGCACCTCAAAGGACGTTATCAAGAAAGTAAAAAGGTAGCCAACCCAATGGGAAAAAATATTTGGCAACCATATATCTGATAGGAGTCTAATATCCAGCATATATAAAGAACTCTTACACCTTGAAAATCAAAAGGCAAACAACCCTTTTAAAAAATGGACAAGTGACCTGAAAAGACAGTTCTCCAAGGAATAAATACAAATGACTGAAAAAGTACATGAAAAGATGCTCACCATCACTAGCTATTAGGGAAATTCAAATCAAAATTACAATGAGATACCATCTTATACCCATTAGACTGGCAGCTATTTAAAAAAAAACAGAGGAATATAAGTGTTGGAGAGGATGTGGGGGAATGGGAACCTTCATCTGCTGCAGGTGGGAGCGTAGAATGGTCCAGCCACTGTGGAGGACAATTTGGTGATTCCTCAAAAAACTAATTATAGAACTGCCATATGATCCAGCAATTCCACTGCTGGGTATTTACCCAGAAGAATTGAAAGCAAAGACACAAACAGATATAAGCACACTAATGTTCATGGCACCATTATTCACTATTGCCAAAAGTTGGGATCAACCCAAATGCTCATCAACACATGAATGTGTACATGTATACAATGGAATATTACTCAGCTGTAAGAAGGAATACAGGGCTAACATGCAGGAAAACATGGATGAATCTTGAGGACCTTATGTTCAGTGAAGCAAGCCAGGCATTGAAGGATGAACAGTACATGACCTCACTGATATGAATTAAGCAAATTGAGCAGACTCAGAGAGCTATTGTCTGGAAGATAGGTTTACAGGAAATAGAAAAGGAAGAAGGCTGTGAACCAACACCCAAAAGGATGTAATCTGTGGTAAGGTGCAAGTGTGTAGTTGTGTATTGAAGGGATATGGCAGGAGGGTCATGATATTGGGTTGGGTGGTGCAGATTTGACAGGTGGGTAGATTGGGGAGGGTGGGTTGGAGGGTCCAGGGAACTGTATGGACAGTTAAGAGAGGAACCAGGTGAACACTAGGAATTTGTGGGTATGTGGTTGAAAGTACAACGTTGGGAATGCTTTTATGGCAATTTGACAAGGAAGGGTCACTGGTTTAGGGTGTTGGATGGGGGGATATTTGGGACAGGGAGCACCTAGAGCAGGCTTCTAGGAAGTGTGAGAGTGATCATTTTGTCATAATGTGGTGTATCAGTGGGTGGAGACTCACATAATGAGCGGGAAGGAGTTGGACTCCCATCCTTAGGAGGACTGATTTGTTCACAAATAGAGAGACGGGAGTCTCTCAACAGCATGGGTGGTTCCTAATAGGGAAGGACAAACCAGTGTGTCAAGACCTCAGTCTTGTTGCATGTAACTATGAATCTTGTGATCCTAGGAGTAAAGCCAGGGGATCGCCATGGGCCCTGAGGGGAGAGGGAAGGAGGAATAGAATAAATCGAACAGGGGGCAATTAGTGTGCAGTGGAAGTGCTCTTCATGATCTTAAAATGATGGACACAGGCTTTGTTAAATATCTTTAGTTTTTTTTTTATGTATTTTATTTCTCATATTTAAACTTATCATTATTATTTCATTTTCCTATTAATTGTATTTGGTTAATGTAATGGTTACATTTTTGAAGAAGCTTTGGATCAGTTTGGGTTACAACTAGGGCAGCAGAAGATCATTGGTATGGGGTATCAGTGATGGGGCATACATGGGAGGAAGTTCACCTGGGCATACATATAAGGTATATAAAAATGCTTATATGCTCATGGGGCATTGTCACAGTGTGTGGAGACTCACAAAATAACCAAGAGAATATTGAATTCCCATCCTGGAGAGCTTTGCCACATTCTCTAATTGAGCAGCAACAGTCCTCCATGTGCAGGAGTAATGACTGGAGAAGGAGGATGAACCACTGATGGCTACTTGATATTGATGACTGTGCTTATGAGCCTTTGCTCTTGAAATTGAAACTTGGTCTATTGTCTGGGGTGCCTAAGAGTTGCCTCCTGAGAGGTCCTTGTTGCTCAAATTTGGCCTCTCTCTAAGCCAAACTCAGCATATGAATGCATTACCTTCCCCCAGTGTGGGGCATGACTCTCAGGGATGAGCCTCCCTGGCACCAAGGGACTCCTACCCAGCACCAACTAGCAATGCAACTGGAAATAGACCTTGAAAAGAATGGGGAAAAGTAAAGACAAATGAGTTTATATGGCTAAGAGACTTCAATGTGAGTCGGGAGGTCACCCCAGAGGTATCACTTATGTGCATCTCAGCAGGATCTTATAGACTTCCAAAGTGGATACTACCCCAAATAGTGGGCCTCCTGAGGGATCTGGAGACACGCAGGTGCTATGGTCAGGGTGGATAGCTCTGGAGTTTGGTGCCTTGCCAGTGGGTCCTACTTTGGAGTTTGTGCTCCTGAGAGTGACAGAGTTGGACTCAATTATGTCTTCCCTACATATATCCCTTCTATTTAAACCTATACTTGGTGGTGGAGTTTGTAGGTGAATGTCCAAGAGACTCGAGTCTTTGTGCTGTCCATATGCTGGTTGGGCTAAGAACACCTACTCTACAGCTCATTGGACTCAACCAGGACAACTAACAAGGAGATGATGATGGACAATGACCATTCCAATGAACAGAGAGAGTCTGTAACTGCAAGCAAGATAGTCCCATCCATCTTCCCATGGGGTATAAGACCCCTCTTATATCCCATGGGATATAAGACCCCCCTCAATTAGAGGTGGAAGAAATACAGCATTGATGTGGAGTCTGGAGGCTCTGGGGGCAGGGAGAGGGAAAAACATTTGTAATAAGGGATTTTTTTCAGGACTTGGGAATCATCCTGAAAGACATTGCAATGACAGATATAGGCCATTTTATATCATCACATAACATGCAGAACTGTGTGAGAGAGAGTGTAAACTACAATGTGAACTATGGTCCATGTTTAATGGCAAAGCCCCAGGATGTGTTTATCAATTGCAATGAATGTGCCACACTGATGAAGGATGTTTATGTGGGAGGGTATGGGAGGTGTGGGTAGTGGGACATATGGGAATCCCTATATTTTTGTGTAAAATTTATGTAATCTAAGGATCTTTTAAAAATTATTATTAAAAAAATAAGTAAATTAAATATGAGATTCAAGGAAATGGAAGGGTAACCAATATTTTAAATCTGAGTGGTGTCATGTATAGTCTGAAAGGTATTATACATAAAACATTTTTCCTAAAGATAAAATTTAAAGGTGGAAAGATTTTTCATTTGAAATGTAATGAACAACTGAATTGCTTGAAAATTCCAAGCATGAATGATTACTGTTTGGACACCAAGAGAAATGCTATTTTAAGCTCATCCTTGCCTAGACACTAAACAACCTGTATGTAATCATTGCCTGATTCCAACCTAATTCATTTAATTGTTGCTCAAAAAAAATGAAAATATTTTTCATTCTATTCTTTACGAAAACCAAAAAGTTTAAATAAATGAAATCATATATAATTATTCACTGTGTGTTAATGCTGATAGGCAATATTTCCTTCTCAGTTTCTTTCTCTCATTTATAAACACATTGGCACATACCCTGCTTCCATGACTACTATAAAGATTGTTCTGTATTACACAAGTACTTGCTCCTCATTATATTGTCCTGTTTCTTTAATACAAGACACAAACACACACACACACATACATACCATCACCGGTAGAGAAAGACTGAAATATCTCTGTCAAAATCATACTGGGTGATGAAACAATCAATGGGTAATAAGTTATCAAGCCTTGAAAAAATTGAGTCCTCTTTGTTGCATTTGTAGCTAAGTAATCTGTAGTAATAGAACATAAAGAGCCTAGGGTCTAGAACAGGATCTGGAGATCAGTGGGTATGAGTTTAGGAAGACAAACGGAAAACAGGAGTCAAAGTTGTATTATTCTACACAGATCTATGCCCAGAAAACTGTGGCAAAACGTGAATGGAGTGTTTACTATTATACTGGCAAAAAGTCACACTGCTTTATAATTTATTACCAGTAAAATTTCATGGTCCTCTATGCCAGTTTAGCTTTCTTCACTATTAAATTATCTTACTTTACACTTCAGTTATCTTTCACTCCTAGCAATGGCTTCTGCTCTTCTGCTTCCCTTTCTGTTGTCTATTGAAGGAAACATACAGCATCCAATTAGGACTCTTTATTCTTATACCAGCAGCAACTGACAGATTTCCTTTATGCATACCTTTTTCTTGAATCTTTCTTCTTGCTTTTCTATGTGTAAGTCTAATACTCCCACTTTCCTTCACACTTCAAGGTCTCTGATATTTCAGTTAAACACTCTTCAAGTATCCTTCCCTATTGAACGTTTCCTCTCATGTTTTGAATAAGGCATAATCCTCCCAATCTTAATATATACTGCACACTGAACTTTACCATGTTATCTCACAACCCTTGAGTGAAAAGTCTCCTTTCCCAGTCCTAAATTTCTCATAGCCCATTATTTACTCTTTAACACTCCTCAATAATATGCTGTAAGCAGAATATGTTGGTTTATCATTTATTGTTTGCTCTTAAAATGAGTATTTTTTTGTCCCACTTGACTTAGAACAATCCATTGTTGACCCTTTCTTCCAACTCCCTTCACTGAAACCACGTGGGCTTCATCTCCATCCTCTGTCTCTAACTATCGTCCACCTTAGTCTCATTTATTTGATACTACTTCTTTCTCCATCTCTTATGTTTCAGAGACTTTTCTTAAGCTTCTTAATTTATTGTGAAATGCTCCTCCATGTTAATTATATTTAGCCCTGTAGCTTTAAATATATAAAGTATTTGATGGATCAAAAATCTATAGTTATATCTATATTTATTTCTATAATTCTATTATTTCATAATAATACCTATATCTCATATATTTCTCCTGATCTTCAGTCCCATATGTTACCTTTTCCTGAGCTCCACACCCATATTGAAGGGTTTAACATAAGGTACAAAATGCAAAAAATAAATATTTGTGAAAAAATGAATGGAAGGGTATTATATTTTAAAACACAGGTAAAGAATATATATTATATATATCCCTGAAATCTCCACTTATATGTGGCACAAACTGTGGAAGCTCATTATGTTATATTTTGGTATATCCCTTAGCTTATGTTCTTTAGCTCAGGAAATGCTGAATAGCAACAAACACAAAGATAGACTGTGCATTTCTGCTCTAATTTATTTTCTAAATGATATGCAAAATCACTTCTACTAAATATTGCTCAAATTGATGATGTAGTCTCAATATTGAATTTTGTAGGAATTCTACTTATCACAGCAATTTCAAATTTTAATCTTTGGTTTTGAATAGCTCCTTAAAAGCATGCAGTTCATCAACATCCTATTGGCTAAATATTTGGCAAGCCTTAATCACCTGGATTTTTTCATTAGGAGCTATTTATGGTTTTGATTGTGGAAGTAGAATCAAAATCTATCTAAGCAAATTGGGTAGACAGCACACAAACACACTCTGGCATTTAGTTTACTTGATTTAATTTGGATCAAAACACACTCCCATGCGAAGATCTTGTACTATTGACATGAATGTTTGAATAAAAGAAGGTATTTGCATTTTGGGAGAAAATACATGCACCAAATAAGAGTTTAGACAGCTAATTTCAACTGTGGCAACCCGAATGGGAGGTTTTAGCCTAGACTTCAAAGACGAGGAACATGAATAGTATTGAATTTTTTAAATATTAGAAAGAGGATCAATTTAATATTAGTACCCCTTTCTATTTAGTGACTATTGCCTAAGCTAAAATATCTTCTTCACTCAGGATTCAATGTCCTAATGTATTTCTGTAAGTTCATCAAGAGTAATTATATCTAAAAAATCCAAAATATATTCTTTAAAAAGCTGAAATGAAGCAGGTTTTATACACAGGATGCTTCCTTACTTATTTATTTTGACATTGGAAGCAGTGTTTGAGCATTACACAAATAGAATAGTTTAAAAGGAAACAATCTGAGGAATTATATTTGTTATAAAAATGGATTGAAAATGGAGGAAGATATGTAATGTTACTTTAAAAATATTCTTTTAATCACCTACGGTTACTCCGTCTTCCTTACCCATGCCCTGTGATTCATGTATCTGTATCAAAGAAATTGTTTTAAAATTGATGACCACTTTAAAAGAGTATTATTAAGAACAAGGAGTCAGAATTCTCTTCATAATTACTTTATGGTTGCATATATTTAATAAGTATGATATGCAAAGATAATATTTTTATTTATTCTACAATGAGGAAACATAAATACATGCACACACACACAGAGGTAGCTTTAGTACCATCTAATCAAGAAGAAATGCTGAAAATTGACCACCAAAAATAAGTAAATGTGATCAGTGGTATGATAATATTAATTTACTTTCAAACTTCGATTATATTCTCACAGAAGTACTATTAGCTTCTAAGTCACAATTTTTGTACTATTTTGTTTTAAAGAAAAAAAAAATGGTTGAACGTATTTTGTGCTATAAAAGCTAAGAGAAAGAGATGAAAGCAGTGAGGTTGATAACAAAGTTCCTGCTCACACCTAAGGAGGCAATGAAAATACTAGATCAGACATTAAGAAGGGTTCTTTGGCCTATAGCTACATTTACCCTCTATAAAGAGTCATACAATTCCTGGTTGTTTTGCTAGCCTTTTTGCAAGTTTCTTTCCTGGGGAAAGAAGAGCTAAGTACTCCCCATGTCAGCTAGCACCAATGACTAGTTATGTAAGTGAAGCCACCTTAGAATTTCCAGCCCAGGCAAATCTTCAGTTAAATATAGCTGAATGAGGAAACCCATGTGAAAATATCAGAGAAGAGCTCAGCCAACTCAAAGAATCCTGAGAAATGATGTCTTTGTTTTAAAACTAAGTTCTGAAATGTTTTGTAATATTGAAGAGAAAACTGATAGAGACATTAATATATTAAATTGGGATGCTGGTATAAAAAAAAAAAAGAAACACCAAAATTATCTCATATTTGTATTAGTACTGGGTAGTAGATCTGGAATAGCAGTGATATGTAATGGTGGAAAAATACTAAATTCTTGCATGTGACAAATTAGAATATAGAAAATTTACCTTGTGGCTCTAGTTAAGGAATATTTCAAATAAAATGATAAAAGAATCCTTTTTTTCTTTTTATTCTTTGTAAGCTAAATCACAGTAAGGGAGAAATAAATGGGATAAATTAAAGAAGGAATAATTCAGTTTGAAAGCAGAATTTCGAGGCGATATAATGTAGAAACCCAATATGTGCCTTCTTTACTGTACATTGAAAGTTTTTCTTATCCCTAGTCTTTCCTGGTGAAAGGTTTCAAAGTTAAGAATTGGACATATGGTAAAGAGCAAATCAAAAGTGAAACTCTAAGTCAAATATTTTTTAATATTTTTTATTTTTAAAGATGCTTTAGATTACATAAATGTTACATCAAAAATATAGGGGCATTCCCATATACCCCACCCCTTCCCCCTCCCACACTTTCCCAAATTACCAACATCCTTCATTAGCGTGGTATATTTGTTACAATTGATGAACAAATATTGAAGCATTTTACCAACAAAGGACAATAGTTTAAATTTTTACGATTTCAGAAATACTAAAGGGTATGCATAAGGGTTTTGAGACTAAGAGAAAGTCCAAATCAAGGTGACAACAAGGCACTGCTTTCTTCTGAAGACAGATATCTTGTTGCTGGCTGCTGGCAATCCTTGGTTGTTGGTTCCTCTGTCACATGGCAATGTACTGGGGTGCCTCTCTTGACCTTTCCCTTCTCTTTCAGGTCCCATGATGTTCAGCTTCTGGCTGCTCCTTCTGGCTTTCTGAGTTTCTTTCTGTTTATAAAGGAATCCAGTAATAGGTTTAGGCCCCATCCTGGGAAACACCTTAACTGAAGTAATCTCATCAAAAGGTTGTACTTACAATGGGTTCACACCCACAGGATTGAATTAGGCTTAGGTTTACAAGCATTTTTCTGGGGTACATACATCTCCAAACTGACACAGAGAAGTACTAGGAGTGGTGGCCAGGAGGCAAATCATATAGGATTTTGCAGTTTTTCAAGCATCCCTTCCCTTGACAGTATGAAAAATAAACTTGCATTGGAAGTAGTTTAATGACAATTTAACCTAACTTCCTTACTTTACAGAGAGTTCAAGATGCATGTTTAAAATCGCATGGCTAATTTGACGGGCATTGGATTTCATCTGACAAAAACATATGATCTCCCCTATACTAGTCAGTATGTTGGCATAGAACAGTGGTTCTTAATTTCAGTGTGCATTGGAATCACCTATAGGATTTGTGAAACCTAGATTGTTTGACTACATCACCAGAATATCTGATTCAATAAATCTTGATTTAGGGCCCGAGTATTTGCATTTTTAACAAGTTCCCAGGTGATGCTGATATTGCTGGTCGGGGGATCACATAATGAGAATCACTTTTACAGAGGCATGTTATAGACATGCTGTGCCAGTATAAGAGGAACTATGTATTTTGATTCCTCACCAAATTGCATCTAGTTATTCAGTACAAACACAATTTCATGGAAATTCTAAAAATGTTCTGTTCTATGTTAATTCAATATACAGGATTGATATTCCATAACTTGTATCTTCAGTTCCTATTTTCCATTCTGGATACTTCACTATCCTTTCATTTTCCTAACTGTCAATACCTAGTTTCTTATTTGATGAACATTTTTTATCACATTTAAACATCCCTGAATTGGAGAAATAGAAAGAAGAGGAATATAAAACATGTGGGATATATGATGCCAGGCTTCAGATGTGTTTACAGTCCACAAAGTACATCATTTTCCCCACATTTTATGCTTTTAATTTTCTTGAAAATGCATCAGGATAGGATTTTTTCTACACTAGAATATATTACACACCTCTCCCTGAAAATTGGAAAATATCCAGCTCTGTATGGATTTTTGTATCATTATATAAAGCCATTAGGAGACAAACATCAGTATACAAGATAGAAAATAAAACAGTCCTGAGAATTATACAAGTGTCAAGAATGAAAACAATTTCAAACCAATCTGGTAAAATTGTTTTATGAGGCTCTTGGGTGGGTTCCAATTTTCTTGGCCAGAAAATTTGGAGGAATCTTCTGACTTTCTTCCATATTGAAATCTAGAAGTCTGAGTAAAATAAATTTTGGAAAATATTTATTTAACAAATATCCAACAAATCCGTGTCCCCCTCTTCCTCTAATGCTCTTCCCTCATGTAAAATGATAACTTTCACCACCTTCAAATCTTTGTTTAAATGTCACCTTTTTAAAAGCCTACCCTGTCAACAACCCATTTAAAAGTTATAACCCATCACACATTATCCATTTATCCTGAACTAGTGTTTTTTTTTTCCATTTTCTATATGACAAATCACCTCTGAAGTTATTATCTAATTTACTTATTTTTAACATATGTCTTTCAATTCTCTATCCACTCCCACAAAACTCACATATACTGTAACTTCCAGGGAACTTCATCTAGTTTTTCCACTGGAATATCACAATATCTCAAACAATTCCACTTTTAATGATTGAAGGAAAAAAATAAATGAATTGGTGAATGTATGAATTGGTGAATGAATGAGTGTAGATAAACTGACATGAGTGATCTTTAATTTAAAATGATATACAATTTTGGTAATTTGGTTGACAGAATATTTAAGCTCTAAAACTGGCCATCTTGATGCTGAATTATTTAATCTGACTATATTTAGGATTATGGGATAATTGTTTATTCACTAACTTCTCTTAAGGTTGTATAAACACTGAATGATCTCGCCATTGATTTCATGGCTATAGGATGATATATTAAATGCTAAGGAACAAGGATGGTGCTATGTAAATGTTGCCAATACATATAAATAAATAGACTTCTTATATTTTTCCCTTTCCTTTCATCTTTCCTTTTTCATTCTTCAACAAATATTTATTGAGTGCGTTCTATGTCATGGCCATTTTTAAACTATGTACTATCAAGGTAGTGGTAAATAAACAGACATAGACCCACCTCAAATGTAACTTGTATAATGCTAGAGACATATATTAGTAAATGAATATACAAAATATAGTTACAACCTTTGATATTCTCAAGGAAACAATAGGGTACAATGATTAAAATTAAATGGAAGTTAACTCTTGTCAAGTCTTATCAAGAAGAGCTTTTTAAGGATACAAAAATTAATCACAGGTCCTATAATTGAAACCCATATGTTACCATTAATGCTCTTAAACCTGAGTAAGAGGGATCCCTGCCTTGGACCCTAGCTTGAGTGGGTCCAACTGTGACCCTCCTCTGGGCTTATCCTGTGGCAGTTTGATATTATTTATGAATTGCAAAAGAGATATTGATTATTTTTGTAAAATGGTCTGTTTCTCTGGGCATGATGCCCTTTAATTGTATTAGATTCAGCCGAGACATCTGATTAAATTAAGCTAAGATTAGGGCTTTGATTCAAACACATCACTAGAGTGAAATTCAGCATTCAGTCCCAGGCCCCTTGGGCTGATAAAACAGACTCTCACATGGAAGTAGACACACAGGAGAAAAACTCAGGGAAGCAGATATGTGAGGAAAGAGAGAAAGCTCCATTAGACACAGGAGAGGCCCCAGGGAGAAAGATGAGCCTGATAGTCTACAGCTGAACTTGTGAAGATAACAGAGAAGCTGAGCCTGGAAAAAAATGAGCCCTGGGGAGAGAGATGAACCTTATGCCAGCCAAAGCCAAGACTGAAAGAAGTTGGGACCATGGAGCCTTAGGAGGCAGAAGGAAGGCTGAATTCTTGCAGACATCACCCACCATCTTGTTTCAACACATGGCCAATGACTTTGGGTGAGCAAATACCTCCTATGGTACCTTGAGTTGGACACTTTAGAGCCTTGTGGCTATAAGCATCTATCCCAAATAAATACACTTCATAAAGGCTAACAGAGTTCTGGTACTTTGTATCAGCACTGTATTGCCTGACTAGTAAGGAATTTGGTACCAGGAGAGTGGGGTGGTGCTTTTGCAAATACAAAAATGCTGGAACAGTCTTATAAATGGGTAAGGGATATTTTTTGGAGGAATTGTGAGAAACTTGATGGAAAAGGCCTAGATTGCTTAGAGACTGTTGGTCCTAATATGGAGCCTAAACTGATTTTTGATAAGGCCTTAGAAGGAAATAATTGTGAGATGCTTGATAGACAAGGCCTAGAGTGCTCTGAAGAGACTATTCTAGGAATGTGGACGCAAAAGAGACTTTTTATGAGGCCTTAGAAATAAATGATGAAATTATTATTGGAAACTGGAGGAAAGGTGATCCATGTTTTAAAGTCACAGAGAACTTAGCAAGATTAACTCCTGATGTTTTATAGAAGGCAGAATTTGAAAATGGCAAGCCTGGGCATTTAGCTGAAAAACTTTCTAAAGTAAACTCAGAGAATGCAGTTTGGCTTCTTCTTGCACTTATAGTAAAATATCAGCTGAGAGATAAGCTGAGAAATGAATTTTTGGGCACAACAAAACCAGTAACTGATTCCAGAAATTCCAAGGCTCTAGAAATCAAGCCCCCAGATGATAGGGCCCCATTTGAGGGCATAACTAAATTTGGAACTTGTAAATCAGGATTGAAATGCAATTATCTAGGAAAGACTTGTGGAAAGTCTTACTGTCTGATGGCTTGGACCCCTACTTTCTTCATGTTAAACCAGCAAGCTTTTTGAGAGAGCTGCATGCCAAAACCACTGTCAGCCTGGACTAAAAGGGGCATGGAAGGGAGTTATGGAAGGGAAAACAACTTTAAGAGGATCAAGATTCTTAATTCTTTAAATCAGGAATTAAGACATCTCCTTGGGCCAAGAGAGGAACCACAACCATGTGTACAGAAAGGGTGAGTTTGCCCCAGCAGCTGAAGAAGCTGGATGCTACAGCCTGCTGTTCAGGGAGAGTTTTGCCACTCCAGGCTACTGAGAGCATGTAGCACATTCTCCAGGGGTTGGGAAGAGTAAAGTTGATAGCCCATAGGTCTGAGAGGGATGGGCCTGTCCCCAAAGATTAGGGAAGGCCAGGTTGCCAACTCATTACTCTGAGAGGGTTGGACCTGTAAGATAGAGATTAGGGAGAATATTGTCTCCATCTCACTGTACTAAGGAAGTTGAAACTCTACCCCAAAGATTGGGTAAAATGTGGCCATCACCTCAATGTTCTTAGGGATTTTGGTCCAAAGCTCATTTGCCACCCAGATGCTTGATGGGATGGAACCAAGAAAATGGCTGTTGGGCAAGCCTGTGGAAAGGGTGGGTCCCCATGAGGGCCTAGGGAGAAGAAACCATAATCTTGGAATGACTCTCAGACTTTAAAATCTAACAAAGTATGCCCTGCAGGGTTTCAGAAGTGTTCTTAATCCATGACTCATGTTTTCCTCCCAAATACTCCATATGGTAATGCAAATGTATATCCTTTGTTGTTCCTTTGTATGTTGCAAGTAGATAAATTGTTTTTATAAGTTTCAGAGGTCTACAGCCAGAAAAGACTTTGCCCCAAGGCAAACTCTATATCTATAAACTGATTGTGATATGAATTTGTACTTAGCATTGCTACTGAAATAAGGTTATTGAATATTGTAAATTTTTTTTGGAATTCAGATGGTGGAGTGTAGCAGTTTGATATTATTTATGAATTCCAAAAATATATTGATTATTTTTGTAAACTGGTCTGTTTCTCTGGCAGTTGATTATATTAGCTTCAGCTGAGATATTTAATTAAATTAAGATTAATTTAATTCAACCATGTCCTAGAGTGTGACTCAGCATTGAGTCCCAGCCCCCTTGGGCTTATGAGACAGACTCTCACATGGAAGTAGACAAACAGGAGAAGAACACAGAGAAACAGATATGTGAGGAAAGAGAGAAGGCTTCATTAGGCACTGCACAGGCCCCATGAAGAGACATGAGCCTGATAATCTACAGCTAACCTTGTGAAGAGAAGAGGGCAGCTGAGCCTAGAGAGAAACAAGCCCTGGCATGAGCCAGCCTACAGCTGAGATCAGAAGAAGCTGGAACCATGGAGGTTTAAGAGGAAGAAGAAAGGCTGATCCCTCGCAGACATCACCCACCATCTTGCTTCAACATGTGGCTGATAACTTTGGGTGAGGAACTATTTCTTATGGTACCTTGAGTTGGACACTTTAGGGCCTTGTGAATGTAAGCATCTACCCTAAATAAGTACCCTTTATAAAGGCCAGCAGAGTTCTGGTACTTTGCATCAGAAACATCTTGGCTGACTAATACAACCCTGCCCTGCAGACAAGGAGAGCAAGTAGCCAAGAGGATGTGTACCCAAGGATCATGGTATCCTTTCTCAAATATTCTATAGGTACCTGGGCTCAGGAATTCTTTGGCCATGTAGTCCCATACCTGTTTCAGAACTTACAGTACACTCATCTCCAAGGTTGGTCCTCCTGAGAGAAATCTACACTCTGCTAAGCATGAGTGGAAAGGAACCTATGTCCTTCAGGAAGAAAGGGAAATGTGCAATTTCAAAGAGGATGGAAAGTTGTCTACTCAAATCTTTTGCCCATTTTCTAATTGAGTTATTTCTTTTTTTATCATTGACTTCTAGCATTTCTTTATATAGGCTGGATATTAGATTCTTACCGGATATGTGGTTTCCAAATATTTTCCCCCATTGAGTAAGCTGCCTTTTCACTTTCTTGACAAACTCCTTTGAAGCACAAATGTTTTTAATCTTGAGGAGGTCCCATTTATCTATTTTTTCTTCCATTGCTTGCACTTTGGGTGTAAAATTTATGAAACCATTGCTTACCATGAGATATCATAGATGCTTTCCTACACTAACTTCTAGAAGTTTTATGGTCCTGTCTTTTATGTTTAGGTCTTTGATCCATTGTGAGTTAATTTTTGTATAGTGCATGAGCTAGAGATCCTCTTTCATTCTTTCAGATATGGCTATCCAGTTCTCCCAGTACCATTTTTTGAAGAGACTATTCTCTCTCAATGGAGTGGAATTGGTGGCCATAGATATGTGGGTCTATTTCTGAACTCTCAGATCAATTCCATTGGTCAAAATGTCTATCCTTGTGTGACTATCATGCAGTTTGACCACTGTAGTTTTGTAATATGCTTTAAACTCAGACACTTTTCCAAAGAGAAAATACAAATTGCTGAAAAATCACATGAAAAGATGCTCAATATCACTAGCTGTTAGGGAAATGTAAATCAAAACTACAATGAGATAACATTTCATATCTACTAGACTGGTTGTTGTTGACAAAACAAAACTACAAGTGATGGAGATAATGTGGAGACATGGGAATGCTTATTTACTGCTGGTGGGAATGTAGAATGATGTAACCACTGTGGAGTAGTTTGGTGGTTCCTCAAGAAGCTAATTGTAGAATTGCCATATGATCCAGCAATCCTACTACTACATATAACTTGAAGAATAGAAACCAGGGACATGAACAGATATGTGCCCACCAATGTTCATAACAGCATTATTAATAATTGCAAAAAGTTGGAAGCAACACACATGTCCATCAACAGATGAATGGATAATAACATGTGGTATTTACATATGATGGAATATTATCCAGCTCTAAGAAGGAATGAAGTATTAACACATGTGACAACATGAATAAACCTCGAAGACCTTATTTTGAGTGAAATAAGCCAGACAAAAAAGAGCAAATATTACATGATCTCACTGATATGAACTATGTATAGTAAGCAGACTCATGGGGATAGAATCT
>JAKSZT010053887.1:6673462-6700794 GCA_026826555.1 Tolypeutes matacus | reverse complement strand
ATGTTTCTAGAAGGAAAGCTAGAGAATAAAACAGGTATTGTACAACTCAGATAAATCTGAGGTGGCCAAGGTTTGTGGTTAATAATACAAATATAAAAAAGTAGTTCTTTCAACAGCTATAACAAAGGTGATGATGGTGGGGTGATATATGGGGAAAAATGCACCTAAAACATAATTCTAGGATATAAATGTATTCCTGTTGTCATAGGTATGTTTTCTGGATAGATAGAGGCCTACACAGTAGCTAACAAAATATTAAACTTCCATCCTGGGGAAGTTCTGCTACTTCCTCAAATAAGATGGTAAAAATCTCTGGTATTTATAAGCTTTGCCTAATAAAAGAAAACAGGTCAATGCCAAGCCCTCAATATTAATGCTTGTACTTGTGAACCCTTATTGTTGTAACAATGAAACTAAGCTTAATTATAATTAACGCCAAAAGTTACCCACGGAAAACCTACTTACTACTCCAATGTGACCTCCTTCTACCCCAGACTCTGCAAATAAACTCACTACCTTCCCCTCAATTTAGGACATGACTCTCCAGGATGAGCCACCCTGGCACCGAGAGATTATTACCAAGCATTAAACTGGAAAAAAAAACCTTGGCAAAAAGAGGGAAATATTAAATAAAACAGTTTTTATGGCTAAGAGATTTCAAAGTGAGTCAGGAGTTCATTCTGGAGGTTATGCTTATGCAGGGCTCAGACAGAGTCACAGACTACCACGGTATAAAAAGCTTCAAACAAAAATGTTTTAGAAGGCTCTAGGGAGGTCTGGACACCATAGGCAAGGCACACAGCTTCATCAAATCAACCCCTTGGTGGGTCCTATTTCGGAATATATGAAAATCTATTTCCCCAATATAACATAGCTATACTCATTTATAATTTCCCTAATCATGATTCTTCTATGTATTTGAAACTATACTTTTCAATGTACTTGTTTAAATTTTATTTCATTTTATTTTATGTTATGTTATTTATTTATTTTTAAGAAACTTTAGATTACATTTGTTACATAAAAAATACAGGGGATTCCCGTATGTCCGACTCCCTCCCCCTCCACACTTTCCCACATTAAAATCCTTCATTAGTGTCGTACGTTTGTTACAATTGATGAACACATGTTGAAACATTTCCACTAACTGTGGATTATAGTTTACATAATATTTGCCCTGTGTCCTGTGCAATTTTGTAAGTTATGATAAAATATATTTTGGCCTGTATTCATCATTGCAACGTCATGCAAGACAATTCCAATGTCCCAAAAATGCCCCTATATTACAACTATTTTTCCCCTCTCCCACACCTCAGAACCTCCAGTGGTCACTGCCTCCACATCAATGTTAAAAGTTCTTCTAGTGCTAGAATAACTATAAGTCTATAGTAGAATAACAGTAAGTCTACTCTAGTCCATTGTTCATTCCCCAATCTTGAGGATTTTGGGATGGTGATGTCCACTCTGCTTCTAATTGTGAAGGGGCTTTGATCCCATGGAGCAGATGGATGGCTCTATCTTGCTAGCAGTTGCAGACTTTCTCTGTTCTTGGGATGGGCATTGTCCATCATCACCATCATGTTAGTTGTTCTGGGTGAGTCCAATGAACTGGAAAATAGGTGTTGCAATCCTGCTGAGATTCAGGGTCCAAATGGCACATGGACGAACCAAAGATTTAACTCTCTTGGACATATCAAGTATAGTACTACACTTATCAAGTATAGTACTAACTATGGGTTCAAATAGAAGGGGCAGAAGAGCCATATGTAGGGAAACCACAAATGAGCCCAACTCTGTCACACTGAGGAGCATAAATTCAAAGGTAAGGCCCACTGGCAGGGCACCAAACTCCTGAGCTGTCTGCCCTGCCTATAGTGTCTGGATATCTCCAGAGGCCTCAGGAACTCTACTATTTGAAGCAATATTTACTGTGGCAATCAATGAGCTCTTGCTGAGATGCGCATAAGCGTAACCTCTGCAATGACCTCCAACTCACTTTGAAATCTCTTAGTCATAAGAACCCCTTTGTATTTATCATTTCCCCGTTTTGGTCAAGGTCTTTTTCCAGGTGCATTGCTGCGCTTGGTAATAATCCCTCAGGGCCAGGGAGGCTCATCCCTGGGAGTCATGTCATATGCCAGGGGAAAGGTTTATATGCTGAGTTTGGCTTAGAGAGAGGACACTTTTGAGCAACAAGTAGGCCCTCAGGAGACTAAATTTCAATTTCAAAAGAATAGATTCATAAGTACAACCATCACTATTAAAAGCCCAGGACAATGGTCTGTCCTTCTTCACTAAGCACCACCCTGGTACTTGGGGGATTCTTGCTGTCCCATTAGACTCCACAGGATGGAAATCAAATATTTTTTGGTTATTGTGTGCATCTCCACCCACCGTTACAATGCCACATGAACACTTGAACACATTCATATTCATTAGAGGCATGCCCCAGATGAACCTCTCCCACGCCACTCCCCATCGCTGACACTCCATACCAATGTTCCTCCCCTGCCACAGTTGTGACCCTTCTGTGATCCAAATGTGGCTTTTCTGTAACCTAGAGCTTCTTTGAAGAAAAAATGAGAAAAGAATAAGACAGTGGGGTATATATGGAAGAAAATATCACTATAAATGCAAGACATGACATCTTGCAGTGATGAAAGACATAATGTCAAAAAAAGTTTTTTTAATTAAAATTTTTTTTTAATTTTTTGTATTTTATGTTATTTTTTAAACTATCACTAACATTTCATTTTCTTATTATTTTTATTAGGTTATTTTCTTGGCTTCAATGTTCCTTTTAAGTATATTTCTCAGAGACTTAAATCTTCCGATTTTTCATATGTCAACTCCTGCTCTTCAGTTCTTCAGGTTTGCCCTGGCCAACTATCAAAATAATGATGATGACAAGTCCCATCTCCCATAACAAGGAGTATCTTCAACTGCAAGCAAAACAATTCCTTTTCTTTGCCCCACAATATCTAAGTCCTCTCTCAGCCTGAAGCAGTCAGAGTGGAAATCATACTAAATCCCTCAAGATTGAGGAATGAACAAAGAAAAGAGGAGAGTATAACTGTGGACCAAAGTGGATGTATTTGTTATTGTAGTTATTATCTTGTGTTAATGGAGCAACTTGTAACATTGACAAATTAAAAAAAAAAAAAAGAAAGTGGATGGAGATGGCAGTTTCTCCCTCAACCATGATTTTTATTGTAGTACTTTAAGAAGACCACAAATTCTAAGTTCAAATTTTGCCTTTAAGTGCTTTATGAAGCTATATTTGTCAATAGTAGAGGGTAGGTATATATATCTAACAGATTTTTAAATCTTGATTTACAACTTTTAAATTGACAAGTGGACAAATCTTTGTAAAATGGCCCTTAAAAATGTCTAATATTAGACTGCATTTGATTGCAGTTAAGAATAACCCAGTAGAAAGAGAGGCATATAATTTAGGGAAGAGGTCAGCAAACTAAGACTCACAGGTCAAATCCAGATCACTACGCTTTTTGTAAATAAAATTTTTTCAGCCCTTAGCCAAACTTACTAATTTACATATGGTTTATGGCTGTTTTCATGCTACAATGACAGAGCTGAGTAGTTATAGCAGAGGTCCCATAACACACAGAGTCTGAAGTACTTATTATCTGGGAATTTACAGAAAAAAAATTGCCCACCTCTCATTTAAGAGACAAAGGAGATAATGAAAAGAGGAAATTTCTTGGGAAAATGAGAAAGGGTGGATTCAAAAGCTCTCCTGGAATGATAAGACTAGGCAGGAATGTTCATCAATCAAATTAGGATTGGGTAAAAAGAGTGGAATGAGATAGTTGGATTGATTTGTTGGTAAGAAGTTACCACACTTGTAGCAATCTCTCTCTCCCTCTCTCTCCCTCTCTCTCTCTCTCTCTCTCTCTTTCTCACACGCACACACACACAAGGAAATACCCACCTAGGTTGTGTTGTGGGAGTGAAATTGTAGAGATCAATTAATATATATGCTTCATTTTTTTATTGTGATAAACAGGATTTATTTCTCTTGAATCCACTTCCTTCTTCTCCAAAGACTCTTAGCGTTACTATGTCTGTGTAAAATTACTCATCAAATTTTTCTCAGGTAGCTAAAATGCAGGATCATCATTAGCTTATCTGATAATTGAATCCTGTTTTCAATACTATTTTTACAAATATTTAAGATCATTAATGAAAGGTTCAAAGATAGTGAATAAATATTGAAAATTTATTCATAAAGTTCTCCTTTCCTATGATTTTTGATAAATGAACCTGTATCACAAGTCTGTCATGGTACTGATCACCCAATATTGTGACCACATGAGTACTTTTCTGTCTCTGCTATAAGGTAGAGACCCTGAACATATTTACTTTTATTTCTAATGCCCAAATCAACATTTGTCATGTAGAAGATGCACAATAAATGTTTATTATTTAATTAATAATCCATAGTTAAATAAATGACAGTGTGTTAACCATATATTAGCTTTTAAACTCATATAAATTTTCCAAAATGCCAAATCACCATACTGTGACACTTACTATGCTGGCATTCTTTATCATTTGTCTAAACATCAGAAATGAAAGTTTCCATTTCTGGTTTATCTGTCAAGAGTTTTGATTTAAAATCATCACTTCATTCAGGCATGTCTAGTTCATTGACAGATGGCAACTGAAAACCTACAAACTGCCAAAGGACAAGACCTACAAAGATAGAAAGGAAGAAGTGTACTCTGTTTAACTCTTTGTTTACCTGTAAATAGAAATTAACTGTTAACAAAGAAACATTCACTTACTATGTCAGAATATACTCATTAAAAATTATCAAGAAAATAAAGTGATATTTTAATAAAATGCAGTAATGTTATAATGATTTAATCACTATTTTTCTCCTAATGATAGCTTATTTTATTCCTTTTTTATAATTACATTTTCATTTAGGTGGCTTTTTTTAGCATATTCCTCCTTTTGGTCACAATGTATCTGCCCCTTTATATACTGGCAACAAGAATTTTATTGATTGTACTTCTAAGACTTGTATAGCATGTTCCAGTTATGAAGGTAATTCACATCTACTGATGCATTTAATATCATGGATGAGGGAACTATCACTGAGAATTTAAGTAATTGAGTAGCACCATACAAAGACAAACAGTTATTAAACCATGATTGCATGATAGACTTCCATCCTTCAGTTCCATAGTCCTTTTCAGGAGAGAAATGGCTTCCAAATATTTTCGTGTGAGCAGTCTTGTTTTTATGTCAAATATCCATTGGTCACTTCTCTTTCTTATCTAATCTCTCCTTGTGTAATGATATTGAACTTTATATTAATTCTTGCCATCTGCTTTCAGAGGTGATGAAAACACTTGTATGTATTGAATATATCCGAAAGTTATTCTGTCACTGAATTGGGTAATGAGGCCATAGTACATAAAATACATTATTTTGCATAAGAACAAGATATGTTTTAGGAAAAAGGAATGCAATTTATTTTGCAAAAAGTGATACACTTTAAGATTATCAGTATAATATTTACATTTATATGAGACAATTTGCAGATACATTGTGAAAGGCTATTTTCTCACTAAACTACAAGAAAAAAATATAGATGGCTTACAAAACCCCCTGGAAAAAGTCTGAATATTAAAATGATTCAAGATTTGGTTTCACCTAGGAAAGTTCCTTAATTTTAATATTTAATTCAAATCTGATGCATTGATTTCTCAGAATTATACATGAAACATTACATGTTTACTTGAAAATATTTATTTCTTTCCAAGAGGTCTTAAAATATATTCAAATCATAAATCCTTTTATATAAATTATAATTAGAGCTTTACAGGCAAGACCATTGAGACTATTTGAAGATATTATATTACTGAAATTTTAAATTTAGATTTTATTTCATTTTGAGCAGACTCAATGAAGTACTCTACCAGAACACAATATTTATTCTAACTCTTTTACTTCAATATAACAAAATAAACAACATCATGTCATATATAGAGTATTCTTCAGAGTAAGTAATCATTGAAACTTAATATTTGAATGGCACATAACAAATGCTTTCTATAGTTCAATTTTTGGAGTCCTTATAAGGACTCACTGAGGTGAGCATTATCCAATTTTACCGTTAAAGTGAATAACGTTCAAATGAAATGCTCAAGGAGTATAAATAGGTGTTCAGGGACTTAAGTCTTTGTCATATATAGTCAAATCTAGTGCTTCTTTCTATAGCAGCATACAACAGGTTACAATTTGGTAGGAGGAATAAGACAAGTCCAAAATGGTTACTTTTCAGTGAAGAGTTAAATAAATTCCATAAGAGAAATGCAAGCAAAATGCTATGAAGACAGCTCATATCTTAGAGACATCTGGAAATACTTCCTTTTTATGAAAAGGTTTAATAAATAATAAAAGCTTTCAATCTCAAAATTTTAATTACAATTACTATTGACATTTCCATTTACTTACTGACTAAAATATGAATCAAAAAAGTCTTAAAATTCCAATGTCTGTGAGGATCAAATATGAATGAAGACACCTTTTATGCCTATGATCTGTGGATCTTATAGGAGATATGCAACCTATTCAAGCAGCAGGGGCCCTTATTAAGAATGTATTGTTAGGGAAGCGGCTGTGGCTCAATCAGTAGGGCTCCCGGTTACCATATGGGAGGCCCCGGGTTCGGTTCCCGGGGCCTCCTGGTGAAGGCAAGCCCACCCGCACGGCGTGGTTAGCTGACCCAGCGAGCACAAGCAGCAAGGGGGGGATAAATGAATAAATAAATAAAATCTTTAAAAAAAAAAAAAAAAGAATGTATTGTTAGTAAATGCAAGCTGTACACTCTTCAAGAGAACTCAGTACTAACATTCATTGCCTTTGTCATTAGCAAGTCAAGTTACTCTTCAATATCTTAATTTCTCCATCTGCCAAAAAGTGGAGTTTTGAGATAGACCAGTCTTTTTAAATTTTCTTTGTAGGCACAGAACTCTTTCCTAAATTTAAATCCTATGGAAAACTCAATTATGTAAAAATAATAAAACCTTTTGCTGCAGAGTTTATAGTAGGATTAAAAGCTATATAAAACTCCTTAACACTAGCTTAGACCCTGTTTGCCTCACCTGTCTCTTACGCCAGTCACCCTGGTGACCTGTTTTATAATTATTGTTTCCATCTCTTATGCAGAAGCAACCTGACAGTGCCTAGACTCACATTCTTGCCTCCTGCCTCAGGCTTCCATGTTATCACCAAGTCAAGAGCAAAAATGGAACAAAACTTTGATCAATTTAATATGGAAGTTACTGGTTCAATTCTTTCCCCTTTCTTCTCTAAAGATTTCATGAGATGGAGAAATCAGTTGCTCTTGATAGCAGGCAGTAGCCAGCTGTGTGATATAACACCATATTAGCTTTCTCTCCCTTTCCTTAATTCCACTCCAAATTTCCCTCATTCCTGTTCCCAAGGATTGCCCTGCCTGATAAATTAGTGCTTCAACCTCTATTTTGAGGGAACCTAGGCAAAGAAATGGACCCTGAACCATTTCACAAGTCTAAGCTATATCCATTTAACAAGACCTAAATGAAAGTAATTCCTGAACCAACATTTACTAACTAACATACAATGTACTTAGCTTATATATTGTCTTTATTTTAATCTTTCTCCTTCCACAAGAAGATAAGCCATATGAAGCCAGAGAATTTTGCCTGTTATGTTCACTGCTATATACCCAGTGCCTATAGCCATTCTCATTCTCATTTGTTGAGTGTTAAGTTGGGAGGATCAATGAAGATGTAGCATATATTTTCTTGCTGTGAACTCCATGGCTAAATAATGTTTAAAACACGAGAGAATCCCAAGCTCAAATGTAAGCTGTAACAGAGATCTATGAGAGAGGGTAAAAAAAAAAAAAAATTAGAACTTGTCTTCAGAACTGGTAACCTCCAAACTAATTACCAAATGTTATTTTAAACACTTCATTACTTCTAATCGCAAGGGAGGAATGTTTCTTATATTTTTCCTTTTCTTTCTCAATTAAAATATAAAAATAAAAAATGTTCAAACTTACAAATAGATTTTTTTTGTGCTGCCAAGCCACCAACTCATATACTCTTAATTATAATAGGATAAGTGAAAAATAAATTGGTTTAACTGTGAATACTCCCCCAAGTATTTCTAAAATGGCAAATTTATATTTATAGGTCAAAATATTAGATAATGTGTTTTGGCCATATTTGTGAGATTAGAATAATTTAGAGCCAAAAAAATCTCTTGAATCTCAGAACAAATTATTTTAAAGCTACTTACTTCAGTGCAAACTGCTATAGAATTGTTTTTATGATTAATCTTAATGGAGCATCCTAGGGAAAGTTCCACAGACAAAATGAACTGAGTAGAATGTTTCAAACAATTTGTCCTCATCCAAATGATTTTTAAGCATCCAATTAGAGTTTTACTTTGTATTTTTGATAATTAAATATTTTAATTTAATTAAATTGCTATTTATCATAATGTGTTGATTGGTAGAGCAATTCAGTAAATTCTTACCAGAGTTACTACTGGGTATCAAGCACTGGAACTCTTAACTCAAGGAACTCAATTTTGAGAAATAGAAAACTGCAATTAATGCATACATAAAATATTAGGGGAATCAAAAGGAAGAAGAATTATATAAGGAAACAGTACATTTCATTGTTACTCAAAACATTCCAGTGTTATATCATCTAATTTAATATATCTCATCATCTCATTAAAACAAAATTCAAAGACCTTAAATGGCCTACAGGCACTATATCATCTGTGCTCTCCTTGGTTCTTGAAACTTATTTTCTATCCCATCCTCGTTCTTTCTGATTCAGCTACAATAAACTTCTTGCTGCTCTTCAAACATGCCAGTTCCATCTCCACCCCAAGACCTTTGCACTGGCTTTTCCCTCAGCCTGGGAAACCAATCACTTAGAGAGCTACATCGCTGCCTGCCCACTCCCACCCCCCAACCATTTCTCTATCTTCAAGCATTTTATAAAAAGTAAGCTTTTTAGGAGGCATATCCTAGCTGCTCTTTTGAAATTAAACCAGCCCTAACATTCTCTGGTATTCTCTAGTCCCCTTCCTCACTTATCTATAGTACTCATTACCTTCTCCCACAGCATATACTTTACTCATATATTTAATTTATTGTCTTTCTACCACCACTAAATCTACATTCTATGAAGCCTGGGGATTTTGCCTTTTATTTTTGCTTATCCTTGGTGACTTTAAAAGTGCCTGATACAAAAGAGATGTTCAATTAACATTTAGTGAATGAATAAATGTATGAATGTCAATATTATAAACTCAAAAATTTTGGTTGAATGAATGACGAAGAAAAGAATGCCAAGGTTTTTAAGTGGTGTTTGGAGTAAGAACTTCCAAAAGCAAATATATTCAGTTCCCAAACAGAGCAATTTTAGTAGCACAAATGGAATCCATACTAGGGAATGACACTCAATAAATAGTCATTGGATGAATGAAAAAAAATGGCACCTGGTGACCAGAAGAAACTCTCCAGATATGTGTAAACTGCATATTGTTTGATGAATTAATCTCATTAAATGCTAGAGTTTTTCTCTTATTTGTGAACTGACAGATTTCTCTCAGCAGACACCATGTTCCTTAGGCAGTAAAGTTACTTTTGTGGCCTAGTTTTGCATGTGTGTCAAATAAACATGTCTCTGGGGAGAAGAAAGAAATATAAACTGAGGATGAGGAAAGGTCAGAAACACAGCCCTACTGTAAAGAAAACACATTGCAATTTTTAAAATTTCCTTTCAAATTTTCAAATACTTTATTGAATAAAAGGGTTAAGTTCAAAAGAGAAGGTAATACAACCTCATTGTTTTATCTGAGAAATTTATTTTTAATCAGTTCAACACTTTCCAACGAGGTTTTTAACAGACTTCTGTTTAGCTATCTTTGCATTTTTGTTTTTTTAACGTAATGAGAGCCTGTTTAAATTAACTTCTTTAGATGTTAATCCCCAAAATTAAAACTTTTTCTTTGAATTTGACATGGTCTTCTTGGCCAATTTGCAAATGGTCAAATGGGGACTTTAACAAAGATATTCTTGAAATAGACAGTGCTTATTAGAAGTCTGCATATTATTCACCATTAAATCAGCAGCAATAACCCTCTTTTCATGCTCATGTATTTTGTAAGAACTAATGAAAAGTACTACAATTAGACCAAAAATGCTAATTAGGAGGGAAAAAAGGGAGAAATGAATATGATTTCTTGAAAAAGTACTGTCCAAACTGGAATCTATTGTAGGAAAAAAGCTTTGGAACAGAATTCACAAAAGTAACTAAGAGAAAAGAGGGCATCATTATCAGGAAGGGAATACTCTGAAACAATTGTATATTTCTTGGGATTCAGGAAAATCTACAGGGCCAATTCTTAAAGAAAAACAGTATATATTTGCTATTTTAAAAGCCATATAGCACTCTTCACCTTTTCAACATAATCATGTGTAATAATTAAACAATTATCAAAGAAGCACATGTCTTTTTGCTGAAACCCCAGTAATAGTGAAAACTATAACTTTTAAAAAATTATAACTACACTTATTC
Organism: Tolypeutes matacus; assembly: GCA_026826555.1. Taxonomy (NCBI): domain Eukaryota; kingdom Metazoa; phylum Chordata; class Mammalia; order Cingulata; family Chlamyphoridae; genus Tolypeutes; species Tolypeutes matacus. The sequence continues at coordinate 6,690,172 of JAKSZT010053887.1, read as the reverse complement.
AGCAAAGCTCTCCAAGGTCAATATAATTGTGAAATAGATTCTTAAATGTTTGAGTGATTAACCATTGCCAGCAGGGTCCAAAGCTTTTTGATGGAAGACACCTTAAGTAAAACTTTTGTTGTCCTAATATCCTAACATCTCTGCTCACAAAATAAGTTGAAATAACTATAAAAAGTATTTAATTTTTAATTTAACAAATTTCTCATTTGGCTTTCATATAGTATGTGATCTGATGAAATTAGCATCACAGTAGAAATAGAGATGTGTCGAGGAAGGACTTGTTGCCCAGCTTCATAGTAAGGTTAGAAAACAGTTTCTGACCATCGGCACATTTAGGGTCTCCCTCAGCAGCAGAGAACTACCTCACCCAAGTGCAGTTCACATCTGGTGATTAAGACAAAGAAATAAAGCAGGTGTGAGCAACTTTTTCTGTAAAGGACCAGATAACAAATGTTTTAAGCTATGCAGGCTATAGGGTCTGTATCACAACTGCTCAAACTTTGTTGTTATAGCATGAAAGTAGCCAAAGTTAGTACATAAAGAAGGAGCATGACTATGTTCCAAAAAAAACTGTATTTATAGACATTAAAATTAGAATTTTGTATAATTTCCAAGTGGTACAAAATGTTATTTAAAATATTTTGCAACTGTTTGAAAACCATTCTAATCATGTAGGCCATACATAAATTGGTTACAGTCTAGCCATAATTTCTGACATCCATTCAGTTATAATTTTGGACAATCTCATGGGTGACACTTGCTCCAGCACTTCTTACCACATTTGTTGAGGGCTTGTCAAGCCTGGTTGCCTTTTACCTTCTTCCTCTGCTTAATCTGCCTTCTCCTTCTGCCTTTGTAGGCATTGATCCCTAATAAATACCTTGTATTTCACACTCCGTCATGTCACCTGCTTCTGTAGAACCCAACTTGAGACAAGCATGAAGTGATGCTATTATTGAACATCAGAAAGAAACAAAGGAGCACAAAATCATTCTCCCTGTACACAAAGGCATAGCAGTTGTGTGTGGAAGTCTTTGGGAAAAGAGAAATGGCATGTAAAATAGAAAGGTTCACTTGTAAGCACCAACTCCTTGACTGGATTTTGTATATTTACTTTTATTGCCTCAATATAGTCTATTTATATTAATTATAGATTCATCTTTATTGGACCTCAAATAACTGACTCCATTTTCTACCAGAATGCACTTTATGCTCTACTTCCACCAGTCATCTACTTCTAGTCTCCTTTTATTAGACTAAGAAATGTCAGTTAACACCAGCTCCAGACAAATTTTCCTTTTCACATGTAAGATTTCCTTCCTTGTCCACTATCCTCATTAGTATGATTGGTTCCCCATCGTAAACCCCTGCATGTTTTCTTCATCCCACACTTGGCATCACATTGAATCACTTCTGTGTATTTCTACATGTCAAAGCTTATGTGCTGTGAATCTTGTTCTAACTAAGGCATTGTTTTTGGTTTACTGCCACTTAGGAAGTATCAGAATTATTTTAATAATATATTAAATATAAACAATGGTTTTATATTTGCTCTCCTCCTTATATTACCATTTGAATACTTTATCCTATAGAAAAGACTCTCCACTAATATAGTCAGATTATCTGTCAACTACAAAGATGAAGGTAATTTTGAGCATGGAAAGCTTCCTGGTCACCCTCAATCATACCATATGGAGAATCACCAAAAGGGAAGAATGACTTTGGCAGCACAAATCATAAATTATTTGACTCTGAACTTTGGATATGGAAATGATTTTATAGGTAGTCATAAATCAAACACCTGAAAGTTTGGAGAAAAATTGGGTTCACTGTCAGCACTCTGTAAACCTTTTAATCAAATAAACACAATTTCAATTGATTGTTATTTCCATATTTATTTTCTTCACTCATTGGTTTCAAAGAATGAATACAAATGATTTCCAATTTGTTGTTTACTTTTCTTATCACCACTCATTCATATAATAAAATTTGCATATGTGCTTTGCTTTGTGGAACCTGTTGATTAAGCATATGCTCAAGTCTTCATCACACTGTATTAGTCTTCCTCTTCTTACTTAGTAATTTCTACTTAGTAAATTAATTGAAAATATTCTACTTAGTAAATTAATTGAAAGTATTCAAAATATGCACTGACACACCGACTTTGGATTTATATATTTTCCCTTTGTTTTCCATAAAATGCTTTTCTTAAGGGAAACAAAGTTATATAGAGAAAGTTTGATCAAGTATAGCAGGAAGTCATCTTCATAATCAATTAGAAAAACAGAAAATGAGAAGCACCACCCTCCTGTTCTCCTCAGCATCTCTTGTTCCTGGTTGGCTAGGCAAATTATTAGTGTAGGTGAAGATCCTAAAAGGTTTTAACTGTGATATAATCTACAAAATACAACCTAGGACCAACTTACACTCTTTGGTAAATCCACCCTTGCATCCATTATATTTGGCATACTAGTCTAATATTTTTGTCTTTACACACTCTGTCCTGATCAATTTTTCTCTTTATCTCTACATTTTCTAGTTACACAGATACGATGCTCTCTTGAATTTTCTTGTTTGTGAATATAGAAATTTTATTTCATAAAGAAACATTTGATTTGGCTCTTCCCCATTTTCTTTTCTTCTGAATTATTGTATCTTTTCATATATCTCGTGATTACTCTGTGATGTCATACTTATGAGATTTCTACTCACACATGAGAAATTGAGATTAAATCTCTCAGAAATGCTTTTGTTTTCTGCCTTGAATCTTTAAAGTCCACATGAAGGTATGAAATACTCAAATATATCAGTGTTACGTTACCATACTTCTTGTGCTTGTTTGTTTTCTGGGTCACATGGGGTATGCTGGCACTACCCTGGTTGCAATCAATCCCTCACCTCCTACTTTCCATATGACCTTGTTTTCCTGGTAAGAGCTAATCAGAGTCATGCCATTATTTTTTGGTTTTCTAGATAGCACCCTCCAGTAGAAATATAATGTGAACCAGAAGACAGAGCCATGTATGTGATTTGAAATATTTTAATCATCACCTTTAAAAACAGTAAGAGGAACAGATGAAATTAATCTTTGATATATTTCATCTAACCCAATTTATGCAAAAGCTTATCATTTTAACATGTACATCAACATAAAAATTATTAATGAAGTATTTTAAACTATTTTTTACATATTAAGTTTTTGAAAACTGGTGGCTATTTTGATTGGCCCTATTTCAAAAAGGCTCAATAACCACAAGGCCCTACTTTGGAATTTATGCTCCCCAGAGTGACAGAGTTGGACTCAGTTGTGGTTTCCCTACACATGGCTCTACTGTCCTTCTATTTGAACCTATAATTACTACTAGAGTTGGTAGGTGTACATCCAAGAGACTTAAATTTGGGGCTATCCATGTGCCAGCTGGGCCCTGAATCTCAATGGAGTTGCAAAACCTACTCTATAGCTCATTGGTCTCACCCAGGACAACTAACATGGAGGTGATGGTGGACAACTACCATACCAAGGAACTGAGAGTCTACAACTGCAAGCAAGAGACTCCTATTAATCAGCCTATGGGATCACAGTCCCCTCTCAATTAGAGTTAGAATGGACATCACCATCCTCAGAATCCTCAAGGGAATGAACTATGGACTAAAGTAGACTTATTGGTATTCTACTATAGACTTATTGTGATTCTAGCAATGGAAGAAATTTTATTGATGTGGAGATAGTGGCCACTGGAGGTTCTGAGAGCAAGGAGAGGGAAAAACAGGTGTAATAGGGGGGCATTCTGGGGACTTGGGAATTGTCCGAATGACATTGCAACTACAGATACAAGCCATTATAAATTTTGCCATAACCTACAGAATTGGGTGAGATAGAGTGTAAACTACAATGTAAACTTTAATCCACACTTAGTGGAAATGCTCCAAAATGTGATCATCAGTTGCAATAAATGTACTTCACCAATGAAGGATGTTGTTAATGTGGAAAAATGTGGCAGTTGTAAGAAGCGGGGCATATGGGAATCCTCTACAGTTTTTATGTGATATTTATATAATCTAAGTATCTTTAAATTTTTTTTTTTAAAAGATGAAATTAGGTTAGTGGTTATGTACAACTGGGGAAGGAATGCTAAGGGGTGTGGAATTTTTCTTTTTGGAGTAATGAAATTGTTCTAAAACTTTTTGTGCTGATGAATGCACAACATTGTGATTATACTTAAAGCCATTGATTATACACTTTGAATAGATTGTATGGTATGTGAATATGTTTCAATAAAACTGCTTAATAAATAAATAAATAATTGAGCAAGACTAGCCAGAGATAGCAGCTATGTACAGCAGGGTAAACATAGAGAGATTGAGAGGTGAAGAAATTTCTTATTTGTTCATCTGTTTTTTGGTTTATTATCATTATTATTGAAATATTGAAAAAATGTTCTATTAATGATTGAAGTGATGAATGCACAACTATGTGATTATACCAAATACCAATTAATGGTCACTTTGAATGAATTTATGCCTTATTAATAATATGTACCAATATAAAATTGATTTGTTTAAAAAAATTATCATAAGTGCTTAGTGGCCACTGTATTGGATCCTTTGTGCCAAGTTTAAACTGATGGTAACATAGTACCAAGTTCACCCTTTGGTGTATCATGCATACCCTTACGTGTTTCTGGGTACTCTGGAGTAACATAAATGGCAAAAGTAGTCTTACCTACCTGCAACTTCTTGTCTTTACATGGTTAAGAATGTTAGCGAGTTTCTTCTACCATATTTTCTATTTACCTCCTAAAATAATAGCCATGTTTTCCACCATAGTAAGTTAAAAAAACTGCTTGGTCCTTCTGTTAACCTGGTACTAGTCACACTACACCTGGTAGCACTTTGTTCTTTTCAGACCCTAGCATGTAACTGCCACTTTCTGGGATTCAAGAACAGATGCCAATTTTTCAACTCTTTTAATATAATTTATCATCTTTCCCCATTTGTTTTTCCACTTCCAGTAAATTCTAGATTTTAAAAAGTTATACATTGGTATTGAACCTCCATCACATCCAGTAGGCTGAGTTTATTTTAGGAATTCTAAAAGGTAATGTGTGTATGTTATAGAAATAGTACTTTTTCTTGGAATTTAATTATTTATTGTGATCCCAGATGCCACTAAGGGAACAGAAACACCATGTGCAGCAGGTAAACAAGATGGTAATTCACATTACAAAAAGAAATCCAAATATCCTTTTATTATGATGATGTAAAATATCTGGAATTAATAATTAAGTTAAACCTTCCTTTATTAAACATTTTATTTTTCTACCTTCATATATATATTTAAAAGCATAGAGCAATACTTTTCTTCAAAGCAGTGTGTGTGTGCAAATATGTGTATGGTTTATAATAATGAAGGAGCTATATTTACTAATCAACTTTGAAAGCAAATGCATATACTTCTATGTTTAGTAATTGGAAAATACACTTGAAATTATAAGATGTCATTTGTCCAATAATGTAGCAAAATGTTTCTCTGCAAATGTCTAAAGATACATTGAATATTTTAGGTCTGTATTACATTTACAAATTTAATTATTATTGATTAGTTCATTTTGATACTAATAAAGTGTTTAATCATATTTAATCTGAACAATAGCAGCTGAAATTAGGTATAATCGCTGTTTTACAGGTAAAGAAATTAATGTTGTATAGATCTGATATCTTGTATAAAAATACAAACTTGTAAGGGATTTACTTCTGCATCTGAGCCAAGGGCTCTTTCTAATCTCATTTCTTCTGGTTTGCATTTCTTTCTTTCTTTTCTTTGAATAGTTGGAAGATAATAGAAATGAATACAGACACAATTTTCCATTGCCCTTATTTACAAACTGGCCAAAATTATAGTATAGAAAAATGTGTAAAATGGAGAAAAACATAACATCTAGTTAGCAACAGCAGGCATATTAAGAATAGTATTAATAAGAAAACAATGCATTTATATTACTATTTATATTTGGATAGAATTTTAAAACATCTTTATAAAAATTCTTTTAGAGAAAGAAGGCTATCTTGCTTTGAAGGACAGCTATTTTTAAAGGCAGGTTAGTATCTACGGTAATGTGGCTTGGAAACTTGTTCCACCATTTCCTTTCTTTGTATTCATCATATCCTCAAAATGTATTATATTCGCTTGGGGTCAAGGTTTGTTAAAATATCGTCAACTTTTTACCCATGAATCAAATTCACAAAGTAGTATATCTCAAATACCATCCCATTGATATTATTTAGTGTAGAATGTAGAAATCTGAATGGAGGAAGGAGTTGCGAATAATGAAAGAAGAATAAAAAGAGGTGGAGGAGAATAAAGGGGAAAGACAAGACCTGATAATATTAAAATTAAAATGTCCCAAATTCTGAAAACTAGGAAAGTGCAAATTATTCATATTCAAGTCCTGTCTCAATATATCACTTTTTGTTACAGAAGAGCTTACTTCTTCTACCACTTTGTGTGTATTCACACTCTTATATTTTACCACTTTAATTTTATATGTCCATGTGCTAACACTTGTCTGCTACTTTTCTACAGATTGTTCCGTGCTTTTTCACGGAGCATAGCTAGGCTGATGATGAGTTCTCCATTTGTTTCGGTTCTTGCTACAGAAACACGAGCTCCTTTCCCATAGTGTTAAAATGGTATTTTCTTACTCATAGAGATTGTCATCCATGATGAGGATTTCTTCCCAGGTAACTAGAGGCAGAGGACACTACTAAGAACCAGTTAGGTCTTCCTCCTCCCCGGGCCGGGCCGGGCCGGGCACGCAGGTCCGGGAAGGAAAGATCAGGAGGCTACAGCTCGGGAAGACCCGGCAGAGAGCCGCGGGCGGCCATGGAGCAGCGCCCGCCGTCGCCGGGCCCGCCGTCGCCGCGCCGCCTGCGCGGGCTGTGGCTGCCGCTGCTTCTGAGGCTGCTGGCGGCGAGGCCCCTGAGCGCCTCCGCCTCGCCCGGCCTGTAGCCGCAGCCGCTCTACGTGCAGACAGCCCCGCGCCTGCTGCACCTCGCCCCCGAGAACTTCTACATCACTCATGGCCCAGGGTCCCAGGCCGGCCCTTCCTGCTCACTCCTGGAGGAAGCGTTTCGTCGATAATTTAGTTGTGAATGCATCAGTGGCTATACTCAAGGCCAGCAGAGTTTGGGGGATATTACGAGGTTTAGAGACTTTTAGCCAGTTAATTTATCAAGATTCTTTTGGGACTTTTACCATCAATGAAGCCAACATTATTGATTCTCCAAGGTTTCCTCATAGAGGAATTTTAATTGATACAGCCAGACACTATCTACAGTTAAGAGTATTCTTAAAACTCTGGATGCCATGGCTTTTAATAAGTTTAATGTTCTCCACTGGCACATAGTTGATGATGAGTCTTTCCCTTTTCAGAGCACCACTTTTCCTGAGTTAAGCAATAAAGGAAGCTATTCTTCATTTCATGTTTATACACCAAATGATGTCCGTATGGTGATTGAATATGCTCGATTACGAGGGATTCGAGTCCTACCAGAGTTTGATACCCCTGGACATACGCAATCTTGGGGAAAAGGTCAGAAAGACCTCCTTATTCCATGCTATTACGAAAAAAAGAAGAATGAGATTTTTGGACCTATAAACCCTGTTCTGAATGCAACTTATGACTTCCTGTCTAAATTTTTCAGAGAAATTAACAAGGTGTTTCCAGATCACTTCATTCATTTGGGAGGAGATGAAGTGGAATTTGATTGTTGGAAATCAAATCCAGAAATCCTAAATTTCATGAAGAAAAAAGGCTTTGGCACAGACTTTAGAAAACTAGAATCTTTCTATGTTCAGAAGCTTTTGGAAATTATTTCAACCACAAACAGGAGTTCCATAGTCTGGCAAGAGGTTTTTGATGAGAATGTGAAGCTTCATCCAGGCACAATAGTTGAAATATGGAAAGGTGAAGACTATCTTAGGGAACAAAGTGAAGTCACCAAAGCTGGCTTCCCTGTAATCCTTGCTGCTCCTTGGTACTTAGATTGGATTAGTTATGGACAAGATTGGAGAAAATACTATGAAGTGGAACCTCTTAGTTTTGAAGGTACTGTGGAACAGAAGAAACTCATCATTGGTGGAGAAGCTTGTCTTTGGGGAGAATATGTGGATGCAACTAACCTCACTCCAAGATTATGGCCTCGGGCAAGTGCTGTTGGTGAGAGACTCTGGAGTCAGGAAAAAGTCAAAGATCTAGATGAAGCCTACGTCAGACTAACAAAGCACCGCTGCAGAATGGTCAGACGTGGAATAGCTGCAGAACCTCTTTTTAGTGGATACTGTGAGAAGAACAAAATGTAAATATGAATCTTAAAGAAGAAAAATAGGAGGGGGAAAAAAGGCCACAGCAATCTGTACCATGATCAACCTGGTTTTGAAATCATGTAAATTAAGATTTGCTAGTCTGGTTTTGGAATAAAACTTATCTTTCTATTGATTGAAAAAAAAAAAAAAAAAAAAAAAAAGAACCAGTTAGTCAGTGATATTTTCAGCTAGTGGCCCTTCAGCTCCCAGCATAAAAGTTATCCTGTTAGCAGCATCACAAAGCAATGGCTTGAAATCACCAGATAGTTCTTTGTACCTTAAAATGTAACATTGACCAATCTTTCCAGCACAAAAGTTCTGTCAATTTGTAAAATAATGGCCCCAGTCATTAATGGAAAGTTATAGAAACACTTAGTGATATTTGGGCATTAATTTTGTTACATTGTGAAGAAATTCTTTTAGAATTGAAAGTTACAGCAGTATTAATACCTTTCTCTTGTGCTGTGAACAATAAATGCCAGGATTTTTCCCCCTTAATGATTAACTGATTTTTGGAAAGTGCTGCCATTTACTACATGCAAATTTCTTGCTTTGCAGCTCAGATGTGACTTAGAACACTAGGTGGTTAGTTCTTGTGAATAGATTTAGAAAGTACTAATTATAAGACTAGCATAACAATCATGCTTAATTTGTGAAACTCCATTAATGCAAGAAGAGTAGATTCTGTGCAGCAAATTGAGGTGGCAACAATGGAATTTTACCTTTTGTCTATTCACATCCAGGATAGGATGAAAGTCAGGCAACAAGAGTTCTTTTATTATATAACTTCAAAAAAAAAAAAAAAAGAGGGTTATTTGTACAGTCATAAGAAAATGCTAAATAGGCTATTGTTTTCTGTCTTAAATTTAAAATAGGTTTTGAATTTAATATTGTATTTTTGAAAAATACTTGGATGAATAGACAGTGTAGATAATTAGGGTTGCAACCACTATCACAGCTTAAATATAAATATATCTCATCTCATGTCCCTTTTTAAATGTCATAACACTAAATAAGGAAGTATTTTATGCAATAATTAATGACATACACGCTAGAAATAAAATATTTCTGAATAGAGCATACAATAGAAATGCTATAGATTTTTTGTTAGATTTTATAAATTATATAATTACATCAGCCAGCAGAGAAGAAATGAGAGGAAAAGAGATGTGTTCTGAATTGTAGTTCTGGCTTGTATACGTTTCTTATAAGACCAGAAAACAAAAATAAAATAAAGTAAAGATCAATTAAGTTAAAATTTTAAAGGAAAACAAATAGAATAAAATTTAATAGATTGTACGAAGTAAAGAATATATTTTATTTAAAAGGAATAAAAGATTTTCATATTAGGTTAAAATTCAAATAATCATACGGAACTTTAAATGCCTATTTGAAGGAAACTGAAGCTCTGAGAATGGACATATGCCCCACAGGCATTTAAAAGCAATAAAAAGAAGGCTGAGCAGTTAACCAAAGCAAAAATACAATAAAAAGATCGCAAAAGTTAACTTTAAGTGATTAACATTTAAATAATATGATGAAAGATGATATTATGTAAGTTCCAAACAAAATATTTCTAAAATTTATTAATATTTAACCCAGATCATATAACATATATTACTTTGTGCAAATTATTTGTGCACTCGTGTGTGTGTTTGACAGTATTTTTTCCTAGGAGTTTAACTTTTAAGAAAAGTATGCAACTCCCTTGGAATTCTTTTCACAATAACCAATTATATAATGAGGTGTCAAACTACTGCACAACTATAATGGAAATAATTTTAAAACAATGCTCCTCTTCTTAAAGATTGTCAATAACAATTTTACCTAGGATTTATCAAAAAACAACTTGCCACATAAAAGAACTATTTTTAGAAATTATGTAGGAAAGTGAGGAGGAACTAAGAATTACTTTTTAGGAGAATATTTCAAAACTACACTCATTTATTCAGTACATATTAATCCTGGTCCTTGTGTCAGGAACTATGACAGTACTTAATGTCAGAAAGAACCAGACATAATCACAACATGTAACATTTTATTATGTATCAAATATGTGCTAGCCATTATGCTAAGAACTACATGAATTTATCTCATTAATTTCTTTAAACCTCCACAGGAATTCTATGTAGTCAGTATAATTACCCTCACATTACAGATGAGAAAATTAAGACTTAAAGAAATTACTTTCCCAAGATGGGCAACAACAAGAGCCTAAGATAGAAAATGTGACATCTAAACACTTGGCCTGTAATTCCAAAGCAGAAGAGGTTAGGGAATTGAAAGCCTAGGCAAATTTATTGGTAATACAGGTATGAGTTAAAGTATAAATAAAAATTAACATTAAATTCTACAAAAAGTAAACCCCTTTAATTATATCATTAGAAACTGCCCACTAGGAAAAGTTCATTTTGAATATTTCAAGATTTTTTTCAGCCCTCTCAAGAAACCACTACTCTTAAGCAATTGGTTCTTTCCAGTGATCTCAAGAAAGTTAATTAAATTTCCACAAAATAATTCATGTCAGATAACTACAGATTGACGATAGCTGTATTTAAAATTTCTTGGCTCTTTCCATCCGTTGAAAAGATGGAGAGGAAAGAAGGACAAAGGATTACTGACTGGGTCACATAAAAAAGGGTAGATAAACAGATTTCACTTTGGTGGAAAAATAGCACAAGTAAGCCACCAGCGGGATTGCCACAGAATCATTGTAATGTCACCTTCGGCTCATATACTGACCTCTCTGGTTTACTCCTTAGGCATATTGGAATTTGAGATGTGATGCAACAAATTACTGACACTTTAAGTTCCCTCAGCTTGTCATAGACACTTTCTCTATCCTCTTGGTCTGACATTTCCTACAGTAGAAGAATTCTTACGAGCTAGAGCATTAGGACAGGAGCATTCATTACCTCCATATATACAAAGTTAAAAATGGACATTTTTACAGATGGGGTGAAAATTCTTCATGGACTTTACTCTATAGTACAGATTATTTATCAATTTTTAAGAAAATAATTAATTTCAAAACTTGATTTCTCTATACTCTGAATGAAATGGTAAGACAAGATGATCGCTCATAGTATTTGTATTTTCAGCACTGACATGGCAAGAATTCGTGAAAGAACCCAAGTTTCACTATCTATTAAAAAAAGAAAAAAGAAAAAAAGGCAGATTTTCTTAATTATTGGCAAAGGAAATACATAGAATAAAAATGAATTGGTAAAGTACATCATTATCATGGTGATGTAAGTCATCCCCTGAAAAAATTCCCCAGAGAGTCAGTAAATAAAAGGACAAATCTCACTTGCTTAGGAATTTGAAGGATGGTAGAGACTGAGAGGGTTGAATTGAAGAAAAAGGTAAATATCAGGCATTAAAGTTCTATCCAGGACCTGCCAGTCCACTCCCTCTCCCTCACTCTTTAAAGTATAAATAAAAATTAAAATTAAATACTAACGTTGTGAAGCTTGGAAGTTGCTCAGAGACAGCTGTACAGATCATTCCCACCTATCACAAGGGAGAGTAGTGATAGAATCCCACACATATCCAGACACAAGGACCCAAGTCCACAGAGACTCAGGACATAATGCAAGCCACTGAGGAGTGCTGCAAACAATAAGGGTCTCCAGGAAGAAAAACAAAGAAACTGCAGTAAAATTGTGTCTGGAAAGGGCTGCTCTTATTCAATTCCACATCTGTTGACTGGGCCACTTAAATCCAAAATGGGCTTGTCTGGAGTGACCCTCCTTTCTGGATAGACCCCATCCACCTCCCTCTGTTGGTATACCCTAATAGGGAAGAAACCAGAGGCATCAAGGTCTTACAGAGGAAAAAAAGGGGGGGGGGGGACGGTATTAATCAGGGTTCTCCAGGGAAATAGAATCAACAGGAGAGAACTGTCAATATTATGAGATTTTATAAAAGTCTCTCACGTGACTGTGGGGATGCACAAATCCAGGTTCCACAGACAGGCTGCAAACCGAGGGCTCTGATGAAAGTCCAGTGAAGGTCCTTGATGGGTTCCCGGGAGATATTGCCTGTCCAAAGTCGAGCTAGGAAATTCTCTCTGAATGCTGCAATTACTTCTCTTTTTAAGGCATTCAACTAATTGGATAAAGCATCACTCATTGCTGACAGCAATCTCCCTGATTGATGCAGATGTAATCATCTATCTATGCAGTAAACTCACTGGTGATTAAACCATAAATGTCCTTGTATGACAATTAGCCCAATACTTGCTTGACCAAACAACTGGGCACAATTACCTGGCCGAGTTAACACGTTAGCCTAACCATTACAGAGGGGTTAAACTGAACTGCTGTAAGACAGAAGGGTCTCAAAACTGAAAAGAGTAAGAAAAATGAGGCACTGAGTGAAAGAATTTAAACAAATCAAAGGCGCTGGGGAGAAAATTCTGCACAAAAACAAACAGAACAGACCAACATACCCAGAAAAGAAACAAAGGAAAGGAAGTTTCTCCTGGAGGTGAAACAGATACATGAAAAGTACAGTCTTAAAAATTGTACCAAAAAAAAAAAAAAAAAATTTTGTACCACACATCCAGGGCAATAAGCAGAGAAGAAGAGCTGAGAAAATCTGATCAGTTAAAACCACACTACTCTAAAGGTCTAGAATAAATTGGATCAAGCATCAAAGAAGTGCCTTAACACAAAGCTGATCAACAATAAAACCGTAGACAAGAGGGAGAAACTGATGTTCAAAGTTAACTCATCAAGATAATGAGATGCCTAGACATCATCAAAAAATTGAAATCCATACTAAAAAACAGGAAGATATGGCTCAGTCAAGGGAAAAAATAAAACTTCGGAGAAGATACAAACTTGGAACAACTACTCGATAAATTTCAAACAAATCTCCTAAATCAATTCTGAGATATAAGAAAATATGCAGAAAAAGATAAAGAATATTAAGAAGACAATGTGTACGCATAAAGAAGAATTTGAAAATATAAAGAGAAACATAACAGAAATCGTGGGAATGAACGGCACAATGGTAGAGATTAAAAATACAATAGTGACAAACAACAGCAGATTTGAACCGGCAGAAGAAAGAAATAATATAATCAGGAGAACAAATAGAGAAAAGTATAGGAAAAAAAATTGAGTATCTAAGGGATTTGAGTGACAGAATGAAGTGCATAAAAATATGTTATCACGAGTGTTCCCAGAAGAAGAAGAGAATGGAAAAGGGACAAAAATAATATTTGAGGAAATAATGCCTGAAAATTTTGCAACTCCTGTGAAAGACAAAAATATACATGACAAGAAGCACTACCTAATCCATATAGTGTAAATCCTAATAGACCTACTTGGAGACACATACTAATCAGACTGTCAAATGCCATAGATAAAGACAGAATTCTGAAAGCAGCAAAAGAAAAGCAATTCATCACATACAAGCGATCCTCAATAAGATTAGATAACAATTTTTCATCAGAAACCATGAAGATGAGAAGGCAGTGGTATGATATGTGTAAGGAACTGAAAGAGAAAAACTGAAAGCCCAAAATTCTCTATCCAGCAAAACTGTCCTTGGAAAATGAGGGAGAGCTTAAAATATTCATGGATAAACAGAAACTGAGAGAATTTGTCAACAAGAGATTTGCCCTACAAGAATTACTAAAGGGATTTCTGAAGGTTAAAAGAAAAAGACAGGGGAGCCTGGCTTGGAATAGTGTAAAGAAATGAAGATTATCAGTAAGGGTAATTAAAAAGGTAAATGCAACACCCCAAATGACTGTATCCTTAATATACAACTCTACTCTTTAATTCCTATAAGTGCCAGAATACTATTGAATAAGGAAAAGACATATTTCCTCATAAAGGAAAATATAAAGTGATAAAATGGGACAAAAGCAACGTAAAGAGGTGAAACAGAGAGATATGGGAGAAGAGAAACTGTACGCTAGGTCGGTATCTCTTCAAATTAGTATGTTGTAGATATAAGTTGTGTACTATAAAACCCAAGCTAACAACAAACATTAACCAAAGTAGATTTATTGTTATTGTAGTTATTATCTAATGTTAAGGGAAGAAATTGTAACATCGAAAAAAAAAATAGTGGTTTCTAGGTTGCAAGGGGTTCAAAGGGAGAGGGAGGATTTAATAGGTGGAATACAGGGCAATGAAATTGCTCTGTATGATACTGCAATAATGGATACACAACATTATATGTTTGTCAAAACCTATAAAAATTACAGCACGAAGTAATTACCATAATGTAACCTATAGACTTTGGTCAGTAGCAATACTTCAATATTGGTACCTTAAGTATAACAAATGTACCACACAAATGTAAGATGTTAAAAATAGGGGAAAATATGTGTGTGAGTGTATGTGTGGGGGGTGGTCATGTGGGAATTCCCTATACTTTCAGCGTAATATTTCTGTAAATCTAAAACTTCTTTAAAAATAAAGTTTATGATTACTGAAAATAAGAAAATTAGAGGCAATGAAAAATATACAGAAACAGAAATGAGGAAGGGATCAGGCAGGTACATCATAAAAGGTAAACTATACAGAAAAGGAGGTTGCAAAAAAGGAAAAGAGAGACTATTAAAAAGCTATGACAAGAGGTGTAAGCTGAGCCACCTGCATGCTGAGCCACCTGCATGTCTCCCTGTCTCCACTGGTGCCTCATCTGTGTCTCATTTCTTGGCTACCTACCCCTACTGCTCTGGCCCTGGGGACAGCCCTATCTCTGCTGTAGCACAGTGTTGCTGGACCATAGCTTCCTGTGGAATGTCTTCTGGAGGGTTGACAAAGACAGGAGCAGTGTGATATAGGGCAACAAACCTCAGCAAGAAATTTCCAATGGTGCATGGTCTCCACTTAAACCTGTGATTATTAGGTGAATCATATGCATGTTTTGACCAAGAGAACAAGGCTGCTGTGAACGTCAGTGAGTTCACTGGCATCTGGAAGTACTTCGCAGACCAGCAGAATGTCTTCTGCACCTATGACTGGGACAATTCTAGGATGACTGACAAAAATGAGCTCAAACAAGCACTCTCAGGTTTTGCATACTGGCTCTCTGACCAGTTTCATGATATCCTTATTTGACTATTTGACAAATAAATTAGAGGGCAGATTGCCTTTGAAGACTTCATGTAAGGTTGCATAGTCTTACAGAGGTTGACAAATAAATTCAGATGACACAATATAGACCAGGATGGTTGGATCCAGGTGTCTTATGAGCAGTATTTTTCCATGGTCTTCAGTATCATAGACCACTGGTCTGTGCAAACAACAGTGGGGCTCATGGAAAAAAAAGACTACAAATGGCAAACCTCTTATCATGACACTTAATGAAAAAGAACATGGATGCAGCTCAATGCTGTTCTTCCTTTAAATTTTATATAATGAATACTTAGGGACCTGACTGTATATAAATGGATAAGCTGATTAAAGTTTTTCAATCTTAAAATAGCTGTATCATTATTCAGATACAAACATTTGATTTGGTGACTAATTGTGCCACAAGGTAAATGTAATGATGTTTAGATATTCTGTAGGAACAAAATGAATCATGTGTTTTTCTGATATCTCTAGTTCTTTAGGGGAAATATATTTATTATTTATTAGGCAAAAGGAATTTTAAATGATATGGAACTCGAGCATTAGGCTTCTCGTGGCTTTCCTTTTCTAAACAAGGAGGTTATTGTATTCATTTGAATATGCAATGTAAGCAATAAAGTAAATGTTAAAGACAAAAAAAAAGATCTGATATATAAAAACCAAAGGAAAAAAATGTCTGAAGTAACACGGCCTTTACAGTAATAAAACTGAATGCTAATGGATTAAACTTCCCAATCAAAAAACACAGAGTGGCAGAATGGATTAAAAAGGATCACCCGAGTATATGTTGTTTACTACAGACTCATCTTAGACAAAAAGACACAAATAGGTTGAAAGTGAAAGGTTTTAAAAGATATTGCATGCAAATAGTAACCAAAAATGAGCTGGGATAGCTATACAAATATCAGACAAAATAGACTTTAAGTCAAAAGCTATTATAAGAGGCAAAGAGGCATACTATGTATTAATAAAAGGGGCAATCCACCAAGAAGAAATAACAATCACAAATATTCTTGTCCCTAACAATAGGGCCCCAAAATACATGGGGCAAACATTGGCAAAACTGCAGGGAGAAATAGACACCTCTACAATAATAGTTGGAGACTTCAATAAAACACTCTCAACAATAGATAGGACATCTAGACAAAACATAAATAAGGAAATGGAGAATTTGAGTAATATGATAAATTAACTAGACCTAACAGACATATAGAGAACATTCCATGCCAAAACAGCAGGATA